>NQII01008071.1:58811-78710 GCA_002778355.1 Clitarchus hookeri | reverse complement strand
ATTTCACCTCCTTAATTTCTGGATTATCCAGACATTTGTTAATTAGGTCTCTTTAAATCCGAATAAATTAAGATGCACCGTAAACGTATTTGTTCATGACGAGAACTTTTCACCATATTATCACCCTAACAAATCAATACTTTACATGATTATACTTATATTTTGTAAAATAGCTATTGAATGGGATTCCACGTTTTACGTGATTCAAATTAACCCTACGTCGAGCTCGTTGGCCGAGTTAACAACGTGTGTGGTTTGAATACCGGGGAATGTATGTATATGTATGTCATTTTGTGATAAAATTTCAGCCTTTTTTAGAATGTTAAATCTACCCTTAGTGCATAAACGTGGGAGAGTGAATACACTCCGTAAAATAACAAAAACAAGCACCATTTTGTCAGCTTGAGCGCATTTCTCAATCTCAGAGTCTGCTCCCGCACACTGTTTAGCATCAGGGCAGAAATAATATAACAGCTTAGCCCTGCTTCAGTATAAACCCCAGCCGAGAATCACTACTAAAGCGAAGCTCGCCAGAACAACCCAACATTGCTCCAGCATCAGCATTCTGCAGCTTGTTCCTCCAGGCGAGAGTATTCGTTCCAATAACTTTAGTTACCAACTCATGCGAATCTGTATATATCCAGTTTACCATGACGTGGGGAACTCCGCCCCAACGAACAGAACACAACATTGTGATTTGCATCCCTGCTCTGCTCGCTTCGTACTCACGACCTCCCGTCATTGCGTTGCGCTTTGATAGTCGAGTGTGTTGTCTTGCAGATTGATAAACTTGGGCCAGGTTCTCAGTGAACCATACACTGTAAAGTTCACATTACGCTGTAAAAAAAAATTCTCTTTCATTTTACGAGAAAGTGCTGGTAAAAAATTCTCCAGAAATCTTCGTAAACTCCTCGTAAAATTACGGACACTTTGCTTTTAAAAAAACGGACATTCCGTAAATTTCACAGAACTTTCCGTGAATTCACGGAACATTTCCGTAAATTCTCTCGTTAGTTTTCTCTATTTCCTGTATTTCTAACTGTTCACCTGCATTATTCTTGTTCCACTGCAGGCATAATTGTGGTATTTGTTGTTACGACTTAGGCAACTTTTTTAAGTGTCTATTAAAGTTTGTGTAGTTTAAGTGTTGCTAAATGTTACAGACGCCTGATTCTATTTTTTTACGTTAGAAATAATGTATCTTAGTGGCGTGGATATCGATACCGCCGCAGAAACTGAGTTTCAGTGGCGAAGAAAGCTTCGCATAGACTCGACACTGTTCGTTACCGGAACCTGAATCGAATAGGAAATACGGAGACTTTCCATATATTGTATTACGGAGCCCATCTCCGTTTTTCGTCTCTACATATTGCGTTTCCGTATACTTACTGCACATTCCCGTAAAAGTGTACTTAAATATACGGATTTTTTTAAACAGTGCATACATATATACCTAGTTTGTAAATTATTTATTTACTTTATAAACTTATCGAAGTAAATTTATTTCGTGGCGACGTTTAGGCAACTGTTGAATATGTCGTGTTTACATGTTGAAACTCTTTTACAGAATGTGTCAAAAATTATGAACGCGTAAGTTACCTAAATTAAAGAGATGCTTAACTCCCGCTAGGCAATATGAATACATCATACGTAAGTGAAAGGAGAAGTAAGGTTTCTTACCATCCCTTCCTCCCTACTTTCTGCCAATCAATTATGCCAACAACTTCTGTTTTAATTTGTTTTACCTACCGAGATCTTAGGAAATGTTTCTGGCCGTTGGTAAGCTTACATCCATCTTGTCATTTGTTGTTTGCTGGGAGTTATCTTTTCTTTTTTTCTCTCTTATTAATCTCTCTCTATCTCTCTCTCTATCTATGGGAACGGACATGAGCTACAACTGTTGACTGGTCAGACGAGACACGTTGTGAGATGTTATTAAGATGTTCTACTTCTGCTGGTCCATCGCTTCCATCATTCTTTCCACGCTTGGTAATATATATGGGATTAAAACTCGAATGTGAAAAGACTATTCACATATCAGTCCACGAATATCTGAGAAAAGGTTTTGTTGTATTTTGTTTATGGATAAAAGTAAACCGAAGTTGCTTGACGTTTTAACATGAGTACAAATACTACCGACTACCCTTGCTAATTGATTTGAAACATTAAAATCCAAATTTAAAAAATCACCATTTCATGTACATAAAATAACGGTTTATCTAGAAACTTTCCTCGTTATGGTTGTAAAATTGTAGCGCCAGGGGACACCGATATTTCCAATATATCATTAGAATGTCAACACTATTCGTATTTTTACCGTGGGTGCAATTTAATCACATAGAAAATGTACGCAAGTAAAAGTTTATACCGGTTTTATCAATTCTAAAAATATTTTCTGGCGTCACAACAAAANCATAGAAAATGTACGCAAGTAAAAGTTTATACCGGTTTTATCAATTCTAAAAATATTTTCTGGCGTCACAACAAAAACACAAACATGCAAAGCAGTGAAAAAAAATGTAAAGTAACACTTTTCATCCGAACAAAATCCTAGAGAGTAATTACCTCAGAAATGACGTGTACAAATATTTCTCGACGATCAGCACACGACTTCAAGCTACGGTATCAAATTTTAGATTACCAAGTAAAGGAAACAATATAATTAGAATGATTTGGGGATGTCTGGCATAAGGGAATGGGGATTCGGAGACTCAGAGCTGTTCATGCTCTGTCATCCCGGTCGCCCGGTGGCCATTTTGTCCGTTATATTGTATCTGTGCAACCTTGACCTTTAACCTTGACTCCGGTGACCTTGAACTCAAAATTTACAAAAAATACCAACAAATTATAAAAAATTCTAATAAATTCCCAAAAAACCTTTGGCACTTGACTCAAGACCCAAGACTCAAGACACAAGACCCTTGACTCAAGACCAAGACTCAAGACCCTTGATTCAAGACTCAAGGACTTTAACCCAAGACTAAATAACCTTGACCCAAGACCCAAGACTCAGGACCCTTGACCTAATAGTCATGACTCAAGACTCAGGACCCATGACCCATGACCCAAGACTACAGACTCAAGACCCTTGACCAATACCATTAAACCCAAAAAATAAAAAAAAAATAAAAAAAATTCTGAAGCATTAAAGAACCCTAAAATAAAAAAATATCTATAAAAAAACTAATAAATTAAAAAAAAATGAATGTTTGAACACAACGTGACCTGGAGCCGAAGAAGACATCATGCTATGTCATTCCGGTCTTTCGGCCACCATGTTATGATGTCACCCAACCACCATATTGAATTCAAATGACACTGAACTTGTCTTTTGACCTTGACCCCGTAACTTTGTATGGCCCGGAAACAAAAAAATCACAAAATACTCCAAAAAATAAAAATATAAAACTTAAAAAAATGTATAAGATATTATTTTAAAATATAATAAATATCATAAAAAATTTTTATTTAAAAATTAACTTAAAAACGTACATTTCCAGAGATTCCCACAGCACCACGTCCAGCAGACGATTGACGATTGACCCCCCCCCACCTCCTGCAGTCAGTCACATTGTATTAACATTACCATTCCCTACCAATGTTTCTCATTTGTTAATTAGTCGGCAGGCCTTCATCCCTCTCAACCCCTGCTCATCCTGGCGAATGCACGTCACCCACCATATTCGTTTTTTTGTTTGTCATTTCTTTACTGTTACATCACCTAGGTAACGCTATCGTATTAATTATCGATTTCGCTGCCAGAAGAGCTGTCGATAAAGCCACCATTCTGGTTGTTGTCGACCTTGAACTTACCACAATGACATTGAACTCGATAAATCGAGAAAAATTGCCGTCAATACACTGGTCAATTATTTTGATGGTAGCATCAAGGACCATACAGACTAACAATACTAATTAACGGCTTACTGCATGCAAGACCGACTCCACCCAAGATTAACTCACCCAACCGACTCCACCCAAGAACTATTCGAACCAAGACCGACACCACCCAAGACTAACTCTACCCAAGACTAACTCTACCCAAGACTAACTCTACCCAAGACTAACTCCACCCAACCGGCTCCACCCAAGACTAACTCCACCCAACCGACTCCACCCAAGACTAACTCCACCCAAGACTAACTCCACCCAAGACCTATTCCAACCAAGACTAACTTTACCGAAGACTAACTCCACCAAAGACTAACTCCACCAAAGACTAACTCCATCCTAGACTGGTTCCTGACGAGGCTGACTTTGTCCAAAACAAACTCCTGACGAGACCAGTTCCTGCAAAACTGGCTATACCAACCGACAAGACCAACCTGCCATACCATCCACCCATACAATCAAACTATGGTGGAAAATCTTGAAAAAGTTTCCAAATAAGAGTCTAGTAGCTCACCTCTTTACAGAAAATGTTCGTAGAATCCTCGCATAGCACTTCTACCAGAGCTGACCATACCAAATGGTCATAATAAATTACCAAGCAAACTTACGAGACCAACTGACCAGGCCAACCAACAAGTTGCGAAACATCCCTCAAAAATATGCTTCTAATTACATTCGTTCGCCTTATAGAACTCAGTCGATTTTAAACTACCTGAGTAAGGTATAATACGTGAAATCAAACTTTAGCCCTCCTACTGCATGCACTTACATAAATTTGATATAAAACAAAGTCTGAATTGATTGTTTACACCACTGAATAAATAAATCTTTCGGAGAAGCAGAAGATAGTTTATAAGAAATTCAACTTAAAAATAATATGACCGTTTGGAGGGGTCAGTCGTCTGCTGTATATGGTGCTGAAGGAACCTCCGGAAATGTATGTGTTTTTAATACATTTTTAAATAAAATTCTTTTATAATTTTGAATTACTTTTAAATTATAATTTTTATATTTGGAAGTTTTTAACTTTTTTTTTAAACATTTTGAGTTTAAGGTCATACAAGGTCACGGGGTTAAGGTCAACTGATAAGTTCAAGGTAATACTAGTATATCAAAATCACGAATGAAGATACTTGAAAAACGTTCAGAATATTCAGGAAAAATGGTGACTTGTATNCTACTAGTATATCAAAATCACGAATGAAGATACTTGAAAAACGTTCAGAATATTCAGGAAAAATGGTGACTTGTATGATATATGAGTAATTACAAAAGTTACAGGCCCTTCATTAGTATAAAACGAATTAAATGCTTCACAATCCTATGATTTCTATAGGATATACTACTATAGTTTATAAGTTATAATTATTTTGTAACACATGAAGTTATATTACTAGAAACAAGTGAGGTTGTCAACTAAATACTCGGTCAGCTATTAGAATACTATTACGTAAAATTTTAGTGACATATTGCTATACTCACTAGCATCCTGTAACACAACTGCAGCTCAAATAAATCAGATAAACAACATTATATCCAAAAGAAACTTAAAACTTAACTGACAGCGTATTTTAACAGAATTTAATGTAATTTAGGAACTAACTTTCTGCAATATTTCTGAGCTGAATAGTTCTCGAATGACATAATCTTTCGATCTTAGATCAAATGTCCTTCTAATGTGAATCCCTGGAGACGTAGCTACAGAATTAGTTTTTTTTGCCCCTCAACACTAATATTTTATTATTTATTTAAACATTATATTTGTTCTGACAGAAGCTGACTTTATATTGTGACTTGACAGAGTTAATACTTTATTTAGGGATAAAGTTTTATTTTAATAATTTTATCGTCAATAGTCTGAGCTTTTTACCGAGAGAACGAATTTAAGTTTACTAATAATGCGTACTAAACACTTAAAAGTTTTTTTTTTCAATGTACGAATTTCTGACTTTCTCGGGCAAAATTCTCTCAACCTCTTCATACAAATAGATGCATGTATAAAAATTCTCTATTATAATTACTTTTGAAACTTTCTTCTTGACCAGTTCGACGGCGAGGTGCATGAATCGTAATTTTATTACGAATTTTAAAGATCTCAGAAATTCAACAAAATATTTTAACACGTTCAAAAAGAGCCCAAGCTGATGAAAATTGATGATTCAATGTTTAACAGTTAGTAAAACCGAATGCAGTGTTGTAGAAACGAAGAATCGTACGTGGACTGAAATATCACTGGATTAATGTCACGTGACATTCTCTCAGGTGCACGCAGAAGCTAGACAGAGATACGGTTGATATTTCGTAAGATTTGCTTAAAAAAATTCCCCCCCCTTCTGTATAAGCTAAAATGAACTTTAAAATTATTTCAGTAATTAGGTGGTATTCTAAAAGCCCTGGAAAAAAACAGCGAAACAAATGCGGTTGTTCTTTTTCTTTTTATTTGCACGTAGTAAAATAAATTTCATTTCACACCAAACACAAAATAAAAAAGCACGTTAAAGAAAGGTTATCTTTTCGTTTGCCAGGGAAAAGTACGTTTCATTCTGCATTAACGTCGTTGACATTTACATTTTGCGTAGAACAATATTTAAATTGAACTAGCCGCGGAGCCAATCTCATTACTTTCTGTAGATATACATTCATGTGAAGTATGAATTTTCTTTCCCGCTAAACAGCNGCCGCGGAGCCAATCTCATTACTTTCTGTAGATATACATTCATGTGAAGTATGAATTTTCTTTCCCGCTAAACAGCAAAAACTCCTGTATCTGCAGACACTTCAAACCTTTCTTGTGCCAAAATTTTTAATTCACTTTATAAATAAACGTCTATTGTTTAAAACTTGGCGTTTTTAACTAATTAAATAGGTTGAAATTAATTTTGCAAATCACATCGTCTAATTTTTTTTTCTAACTAGTACTAATAGTGGTAAGTTTATTCATGAAAATGTGTTTGTAAATTAAGTGTACCTGGTTGTTTCTGAGATAGCATTTTAAGTCGGTATTTTATTTTTATCTGTTACAAGAAACAATTAATTCTACGTTCAGTTTTAATTATCATTAGCGCGTGTCAGTAATTTGCTTGCCTACGATGATTACGTACCTCGAGTTTGAACTACGTTGTAGTGTGTTTGTAATAAACTTTTTTTTACGAAACTACTTAACGAGCGTAATGTATACTGTTCTACGAAATGAAAACACACTTGAAACGAGGTAGGCCTACTGAGACGTCTTTCGAGACACCCATGCAGATTACAAACACTATTTACGAGATCCTGAACATGGTTTAACACTGCCTTTTCACACAGCCTTATCACGAAGTGTACCGATCGTAAACACTCTGATTAGTACAGATGCGTGCAATAAACATTGCATCCCACTTTGCGCTAATAACATTCTAAGGTCGCCGCTTGAAGTCCCATAGTTCCAGAGGTTTAACAGGAATTACGCATGACATTTCAAATTTTTGCGTGGAGATGCGCTGGTGCGATAGACTCCGTGCTCCGAATGGCCAGATCAGCTCCTTGTACCCCACGGGACTCTGCAATTGGCTTGGAAAGACGTCGACAGGAGGTCTGCTATCATCAGCGCCACACACTGTGCGTGTCGAGACAGGGAACTAAACATATGTCGACCGAGCCAGCGAAGCTTATTATCACCTGACGTCATTGGAACCACAACGTTGCCAAGTTGCTGAAGCGCTGATGGCACCTCGTGAAAACTCGGCTGTCTGGCTGACTTCCGCGAGGGAACGCCTCGTGTTACCATCGTGCTGCGTCCCGCGCGCTGCCATTTGCACGTCCACACGTGCAGTGAAGGTCGGCCATCTCTTCGTCATAGGAAATGTGTGTGGAAACAGGACAACTGCTTTAAATGCCGCTATGAGTGCACACCGCTGCTGGCATTCGATGTGAGGGCTGGTACCTGGAACATAACGCATGGACAACGTTGTAACAATGCAATCATTGCATATGTGCCTACGTCATTTCTCGGTAACTATTAGTTTCCGGACCTATGCTCATTAGGACTTTTGTCATTATTTCATTGTCCTATACACGCTCCTCCATGTCGTACCTACAATATTGAGACATCCGGTATAACCACAGGTGAATTTTCTATATTTGCGATGTCGCTGCTGTCGATGTCTGTTGTACTAACGTTGTTGAGGTCGACTAGAGCGGCCCCTCTCACCAAGACGAGTCGGATTCAATTCATCGCGGGTTTCACTGCCGGATTTCCGCACGTGGGAAACGTGTCGGACGATACCGACGGTGGGCGGGTTTTCTCGGGGATCTCCCGTTTCCCAGCCCTTGCACTCCGACGCTGCTCCATGTCCACCTCGCTTCACCCTCGTCGGCTCCCCAAGACCTCGTCGTTAACAGCCGCCAGAACGTCTCCATTCAAATGACGACGTCAACATTTGCGATGTATCGCCATCGATTGTCAGTATTTCACGAAGCGATGTATCGTGTCTGTCGGCGTGATGAGCGCGTTTCAAATCGATATTGAAAAGTGGATATCGCCCAGCCGTAATTACTACTACTCTACCAAGCCAAGTGTACAACCGGAGAATACGTGAACTACACGAGTCACATTGTTTTCTTTCTCCCCTCTTACCAACTATTCCCCCATCCGCGATTATGTAAAATGCTTGGTTGCGCATGTCCGGTGTCGTATTGACAGAGACCTAAAAATTTCGCGAGTTCAATGACCTGCAGGCTAGACTCTGTAGTCTTTTGTACAGATATGCCGATATCAACTGCACATTGGTTGTCTGCCGTCACAGCGGACGGCGAAGATTAGGCCAGCNTGCACGTCCACACGTGCAGTGAAGGTCGGCCATCTCTTCGTCATAGGAAATGTGTGTGGAAACAGGACAACTGCTTCAAATGCCGCTATGAGTGCACACCGCTGCTGACATTCGATGTGAGGGCTGGTACCTGGAACATAACGCATGGACAACGTTGTAACAATGCAATCATTGCATATGTGCCTACGTCATTTCTCGGTAACTATTAGTTTCCGGACCTATTGTCATTAGGACTTTTGTCATTATTTCATTGTCCTATACACGCTCCTCCTTGTTGTACCTACAATATTGAGACATCCGGTATAACCATAGGTGAAATTTCTATATTTTCGATGTCGCTGCTATCGATGTCTGTTGTACTAACGTTGTTGAGGTCGACTAGAGCGGCCCCTCTCACCAAGACGAGTCGGATTCAATTCATCGCGGGTTTCACTGCCGGATTTCCGCACGTGGGAAACGTGTCGGACGATACCGACGGTGGGCGGGTTTTCTCGGGGATCTCCCGTTTCCCAGCCCTTGCACTCCGACGCTGCTCCATGTCCACCTCGCTTCACCCTCGTCGGCTCCCCAAGACCTCGTCGTTAACAGCCGCCAGAACGTCTCCATTCAAATGACGACGTCAACATTTGCGATGTATCGCCATCGATTGTCAGTATTTCACGAAGCGATGTATCGTGTCTGTCGGCGTGATGAGCGCGTTTCAAATCGATATTGAAAAGTGGATATCGCCCAGCCGTAATTACTACTACTCGACCAAGCCAAGTGTACAACCGGAGAATACGTGAACTACACGAGTCACATGGTTTTCTTACTCCCCTCTTACCAACTACTCCCCCATCCGCGATTATGTAAAATGCTTGGTTGCGCATGTCCGGTGTCGTATTGACAGAGACCTAAAAATTTCGCGAGTTCAATGACCTGCAGGCTAGACTCTGTAGTTTTTTGTACAGATATGCCGATATCAACTGCACATTGGTTGTCTGCCGTCACAGCGGACGGCGAAGATTAGGCCAGCNCTTTTGTACAGATATGCCGATATCAACTGCACATTGGTTGTCTGCCGTCACAGCGGACGGCGAAGATTAGGCCAGCCTTCTCCAGGAGGTGTCAAACACCCCGTGGACCAATGGTTGAGATTTTATTAACATGCGTGTTTTGAATTCAAGCTTGTCCCGAAATGAATCCGCGAATTTTTCAGGTCTCTACGCATTGACCATAAACTCCTCTTGGCACAATGTAAACCTTTCTGTGTAGTCTCAAGCAGGTTCTCGGGTACGCTTTAGCCCGCCCGCCTACACTATGCTCGTGGCATGTACCAAAATCCCTCAGTCACCCAGGCTCCGGCTAACTCAGGGAAAGTCATAAGATATCATATACTTGACACTTTAAATTAATAACAGACGTCACTGCGGTTTATCATAAGCCCGCACGAACGTACCTTGAGTGTGTCACTGCCCGTTACGACTTTTGCCTTATGGTAATTACTCAGTCACATTGAGTGTTCGACGCTCACAAAGAAAGAAATTGAAATTAGTTTCGAAGGCTGGTTGATTACTCAAAATTCCGGTGAATGTCTGTCACTAATTACTAGCACAGGACTTTCGATATGTCTTCTCNAGGCTGGTTGATTACTCAAAATTCCGGTGAATGTCTGTCACTAATTACTAGCACAGGACTTTCGATATGTCTTCTCAGCGTCATTGCTTACCTAACCGGCTGGCCGCTCGGGTGACCCAAGTGTTCCCGAAGTGCGTCCTAGTCGGACCAACCCGAGATGTGAATCCTTGATGCCCCGCCTACACAACCAGATACAATTCCTGCGGGCACAAATTTATTTCGCCAATTGAATATTACACAGTTTTCTCTGAGGAATGACTCTAAACGATTAATTATAATTTCCAAGTATGCCATAACCTTATAAAATAAGCGTTTGTTATTTAATTATGCACCCCCCCCCCATTTGTGCGTGTCACATTGTGCTTGATCATTGTGTGCACGTAGATGTACAAGCTTCTGCGTAGACGAATATCGGTCTTTATATACCCCCTACTGTGAGTTCATCGACCCCTCTCTGTTACTACGTTTAGAGTGAAACTTCGGATTGGAGTGAACTCTGAGTGGAGTCCAAAAGTAGAGAACACGGGGCGAACATGCACCGAATGTCGCGTTTAGAGTGAAGTTTTCAATCCTGATTGACGTGTGAACAAGAGCGAAGACGAAGTGAACACGGACTGAAAGCTGTGTAGTGACATCTGTCGTTAACTTCTTGAACTAAAGAACAAACGATACTCGAAAAATAAATAGACGGTAGTTTATCTGGTTGTTTCTGTTCTGGAATTCTTTTGAATTCAGCACTTCTTTTTTCTACTCTTACCAAATCAAAAATCCCTCCCTTCCTGAATTTTTACCATAGTATAATTTTAATATTTGTTTTTCCAATATTATGCTTAAAAAAAACTGTACGACAATCTGGGTCCAAACTTTTCACATTGTTGCCCTTGTGTCTTACAATGCTTACAACACATTTTAAAACTGTCTACGTGCCAATATGCAAACGATTAACTTTCAAAATGGCGGCATTTTTTAAGCTCTCACTCCAAGTTCACTCCTACCAGCAGAGTTTATAGAGTAAATGTTCAGTCTAGATTTTGANGCATTTTTTAAGCTCTCACTCCAAGTTCACTCCTACCAGCAGAGTTTATAGAGTAAATGTTCAGTCTAGATTTTGATCCTTGCCGGCTGTAGTGGGTTACTCACTCCAGTCCTACTTTAGTCCAGTCCGGGTGTATTTACGGCAAAGTTTGAAAAATTGAATCAGGATTGAAATATTACTCTAATCTTCCTGTTACGTACTCGCTGCTTTGAATCGATTCCCTCGACCCGTCCCGCGCGAGTGAAGGAGAAGGACAGAGAAGCGACGCGAGAAGTCCGCGGTGATTTTCAAAGGCAGTCCAAAGCGTGCCGCCGCGATNGAAGGAGAAGGACAGAGAAGCGACGCGAGAAGTCCGCGGTGATTTTCAAAGGCAGTCCAAAGCGTGCCGCCGCGATAAGCGTATCGAAACTCGCGCGCTCCTGTCCTTCAGCGGATTTAATTTCTGTGGCTATCTTTGAAAAGGATTTTCTGGTTCATCAGCCTTGCCTCTCTGAAGTGAGACTCGGGGAGCGGGGAACCTTCCAGATCGGGCCAGCGTGACTATTTAAGCCGCGACGGGCCTCCGAGCCGACAGCGTGACGGTTTGAGAGTTTGGATGTTTGCGCGACGCTAAGCGACAGGTGTGCGAAGATGACGAAGCGACGAACCAGCAGAGCGTCGAGTAGCGGCAAGAGCGACCAGCGGGAGTGAAGCCTGCGGACTGCGAGCATCGGTGCAGTGAAGAGTGCGACTGGTGGGCGGGACTGCTGAACTGGATGCATGAGTGTAAGGCATTGGAATGATGGCAATAGAGTGTGTATCAAGTGACTGTAATCAAAATAGAGACATTGATAAGGACTTTAATTGAAATTGAGATAGACATCAAATATTGTGCTCGCTAAGAATTGCAAGAGTAGTTGTGGGGAGAGATAATTTAATGTTGTGAATTAAAGCTGTGGGAATACATTGAAAATCAAATTTAGTTATTTATTTTTATTAAGACCTCCATCAAAGTGAACGCTTTTGTGGCCCTAGTTACTTTTTACTATCAGACTTATTTTTTATAAAATAACCATCTTTTTAAATAAATATTGCCATGTAAGTAATAAACACTGTGTGTATATTCCACCACACTCGAAGTTATCGTCTAATGCTAANGAAGGAGAAGGACAGAGAAGCGACGCGAGAAGTCCGCGGTGATTTTCAAAGGCAGTCCAAAGCGTGCCGCCGCGATAAGCGTATCGAAACTCGCGCGCTCCTGTCCTTCAGCGGATTTAATTTCTGTGGCTATCTTTGAAAAGGATTTTCTGGTTCATCAGCCTTGCCTCTCTGAAGTGAGACTCGGGGAGCGGGGAACCTTCCAGATCGGGCCAGCGTGACTATTTAAGCCGCGACGGGCCTCCGAGCCGACAGCGTGACGGTTTGAGAGTTTGGATGTTTGCGCGACGCTAAGCGACAGGTGTGCGAAGATGACGAAGCGACGAACCAGCAGAGCGTCGAGTAGCGGCAAGAGCGACCAGCGGGAGTGAAGCCTGCGGACTGCGAGCATCGGTGCAGTGAAGAGTGCGACTGGTGGGCGGGACTGCTGAACTGGATGCANAAGTGAAGCCTGCGGACTGCGAGCATCGGTGCAGTGAAGAGTGCGACTGGTGGGCGGGACTGCTGAACTGGATGCATGAGTGTAAGGCATTGGAATGATGGCAATAGAGTGTGTATCAAGTGACTGTAATCAAAATAGAGACATTGATAAGGACTTTAATTGAAATTGAGATAGACATCAAATATTGTGCTCGCTAAGAATTGCAAGAGTAGTTGTGGGGAGAGATAATTTAATGTTGTGAATTAAAGCTGTGGGAATACATTGAAAATCAAATTTAGTTATTTATTTTTATTAAGACCTCCATCAAAGTGAACGCTTTTGTGGCCCTAGTTACTTTTTACTATCAGACTTATTTTTTATAAAATAACCATCTTTTTAAATAAATATTGCCATGTAAGTAATAAACACTGTGTGTATATTCCACCACACTCGAAGTTATCGTCTAATGCTAAAATAATATGTATTTATTGACTGTTATTCAAAATGAGAGGACTTTTAAAGGTNACTCGAAGTTATCGTCTAATGCTAAAATAATATGTATTTATTGACTGTTATTCAAAATGAGAGGACTTTTAAAGGTACTCACTTTAACGTCAATAGCCTGTAGTTAGAAATACCAGAAAATCGCAAAAAAAATCAAGCCAATATATCTTCGATAACACTCTAGATAGTTTATTCTTTCATGATTGGATGAACAAGGTTTTGACTAGACTAAGTGGTTTGCATACCAATCACGAACGTTCTGCCTTATAGTACCAGAATCCTCGTTGGACCAGTGAAATGGGGTAGTAACTTCGTACATGCATGGCAACCAACTAGAAAAGAAAACTGTCGGACATGTGTATAGTACGTTGAATCCTAGCAAACAGTCAACTTTNTGCATGGCAACCAACTAGAAAAGAAAACTGTCGGACATGTGTATAGTACGTTGAATCCTAGCAAACAGTCAACTTTTCCCGCGATAAACTATCATCTTTACCTCATAGCACAGTATTACAGTCGGCGCCCACAGAAGTTGACGGAACGTCGACGAGCCGTTTGCCTACGGAAGAAGTGTCTGCCGGAGTGTCCGCGCGTGTTCCGGGCATCGGCGGAGCTCGTCACGTGACCCGGCCCCGCTGCGTCACGCGGCCGAGAGGCGGGGCAGATAAGCGTGCTTGAGACACGCGAGCCTGCGATAAAGCACGTCCCAGCTGTCACACCATCCCGGCCGCCGAACTGAGCTCGCGTGCCCACACTCGTCTCTTGGCACGCACACACACACACCAGTGGTGAACCCCCTACCAATTCGGCGCCGATAGAAACGGCATTTAACCCGTCACGTGGCGAACTCACACACCTGGTGCAGTATGCAAAGTTCGTCTGAATTACATTCTGGGTACGTTCTCTGCTTTTCATTATCTGAAAGATATTTACATAAGGACCACATAAATCTAAGTATTTGTAGTCAAATTATTATAGTTTACAAAATATAGCACCGATATGTAAAACAAATTCGGAATATGGGGGCTCAAGTTTCAATGCAGGTAATTAACTTTGCCAAATAAAGCAAATGCCGTGTGATCTATATCATATACACAACAAGGTAGTTAAGTATCAACGATAATTAACAACGGGTACTCGGGTACTGGTATCCTGAATCTCTTTTAATTTTGGTGTTGAGGTTTATGCCAACACATTTTTATTCGTCCAAGAAAAACTAACAAATGAAAATATTATTTCTCTCGTACGAATAAAAATGTGTTGTAAAACATCAATATATATTTTTTAATATATTAAGGATGCCTGCACCCAAGTACCGATTGTTAAATATCCGTGGTACTTGCATAATATGTTGTGTATATGATATAATCACATAAAATGTGGTTTAGTTGGTAAAGTTAATTGGAAACGTGGAAACTTCGGCTCCAATATTACGAAATTTTGGAGTATTCGGTGCTACTGATATTTTGAAAACTATAGACATTTGACAACTGATACTCACATTTGTGTGGTCCTTTAACAAAAATGGTTCAGATAATAAAATAAAAAATTACTACCAAAAAATTTATTTTTTCTTTCTTCAACGATACTCCGTTCAATTTGTAGACATTAGTAATAAGTACTTTTTTCTCGCTTAAAAAAATTAGTTTGCGTGGTTTATGAATTACGAAATGTCGAAATCACAATTTTAGTGTAGTAAACTTAATCATATACATAACGCTTAATTTACAAAAATTCATTGATTGCTACAAATAAAAATATACAATAATTTTCATATTTTAATCAATATTTAAAAATTGAAAAATCATTTTATGGTGTTTTCTGTATAGATTACTTAAGGTAACTCATGGTATACTGAAAAGCCAAAAAAACTGGTTTAGTGGTCAGACTACTCTCCTCCCACCAAGGCGAACCGAGTTAGATTCCCAGTGGGGGGTCACCCCGGATTTTCGCACGCGGGAATCGTGCCGGACGATGCTGTTGGTCAGCAGGTTTTCTTGGGGGTCTCGTGTTCCCCCCGCCCTTGGATTCCGGCGCTGCTCCATACTCACCTCGCTTCACTCTCATCGGCTCTCAACACATCGATGTTAAGGGCAGCCTAAATCTCCCCACTCCATTATCTCTATGGGCAACGTTGTACATCCATCTGAAAATTAAGCAAATGCTTTGCTTGCAAAGTAGTTGACACACTCAGACCCAGTGTACACAATTTTGCGCATAACGCACATGATCGTTATACTGGATGTTTACGAACAAATTATAATAAAAATCAGAATGGGTTAGATAAGTACAAACTGAACCTATTTCATAAAGGAATCAACAGTCTAACGTCCATAGTTAACCTACTAATGGCAGTGGAAATGTGCAGGGGTGGGTATGCAACCTCGTGTACGTTGCATTGAAACGAGCCTGTGCGCAGGTCTGCGTGTGTGATAACACCGCTCAGTACCGCACAGTCGCAGTCTCGGAGGTGCTACGTATCTGCAGTTCCTGCAGGACGTGTTACCGGAATACCTGGAGGAAGTTCCTGTAGATGCTCGTGAGAAGATGTGGTATCAGCAGGACGGGGTCCCGCCTCATTTCGCCATTGCGGTTCGCCGGCACCTCGACATGCACTTCCCGAGCCGGTGGATAGGTATGGGAGGCCCCATAGCATGGCCACCACGCTCACCTGGCATCACACCACCTGACATCTGGCTGTGAGGCCACATCAAATCGACGCTGCATGCCACGCCAATTGACTCGAGGGATGGGCTCGTTACTCCGGAAACCTCTGCACATGCGCGTCGCAACGTGCTTCAGCGCTGCACCGCCTGTGTGACCGACAGTTTGAACAGACACTTTGAACAGAGACATCGAACAGAAACTCTGTCCCCATGGCTTCAGCTCAAATGTATAAATAAAGTGTCATTCCATTGCACTGCCTGTAGCCTTAGTTATTGTGATTGGCTACCCGCCCCTGTACATTGCCACTTCCATTAGCGGGTTAACTATGGACCTTATACTATTGGCTCCTGGATGAAATATGCTCTATTTGTACTTGTCTACCCCANCATTAGCGGGTTAACTATGGACCTTATACTATTGGCTCCTGGATGAAATATGCTCTATTTGTACTTGTCTACCCCACTTTGGTGTTTGTTATCATTTGTTAGTGAACATCCGGTATTTGTCAGGCACTGTATACTGCGAGGCTAAGTGTCCAATGATCTTCTCTGTGAGTTACTGATTCGTAAACAGCGTTATGGCTCTATGTTATGACATATTCATGTTACTAAAGCCAAACACAAAGCCGACAGCTCTTTGATTGTGATATCGAAACAAGTGATGGGTTGGATTAAGCACAGCTCGTANCATTAGCGGGTTAACTATGGACCTTATACTATTGGCTCCTGGATGAAATATGCTCTATTTGTACTTGTCTACCCCATTTTGGTGTGTGTTATCATTTGTTAGTGAACATCCGGTATTTGTCAGGCACTGTATACTGCGAGGCTAAGTGTCCAATGATCTTCTCTGTGAGTTACTGATTCGTAAACAGCGTTATGGCTCTATGTTATGACATATTCATGTTACTACAGCCAAACACAAAGCCGACAGCTCTTTGATTGTGATATCGAAACAAGTGATGGGTTGGATTAAGCACAGCTCGTANAAGCCAAACACAAAGCCGACAGCTCTTTGATTGTGATATCGAAACAAGTGATGGGTTGGATTAAGCACAGCTCGTATACAACATTTTCTTATTTGCAACACCTGAAACCAGAATTTAACGTGGGCCTGAAATATTCGTTAATAAATAAGTTAAAGTTTATAATCCATTTGATTACATACAAGTATGCATATGGTCATTATGCCTATCTGCTTCGCTAAAACAAGTTACAATCGAGGACGCGTGTCTAAATGACAGGACTCGGAGAGTAAAATGAAACTAACGTCGTATTCTAGTGTACTTTGTGAGTTCCCTAAAGAGACTAAACGAACATCGAAGGTAGGAATTGTCTCGTATAGCACGAGAAGAAAATAATTGCAATCAATAAAGCCGTGTAAAAGAGAGCAACAAAGTGACACAAGATCCTTTGCTTAAAACACCACATAAAATAAAAATCTGGATACTGGCAACCCGGTTATTCAATCAAGATAAATACATAATCACGTAACAGTAATAATACTCATATGTCTCCTGTAATATCCTGTATATAATTGAAAATCCTGTATGTTTACGTATGTAGCTAGTTATTTAAAATTATGTTTTTAACACGTGTACACGTATAAGGGAATTCTTAAATAATATTGTATGTCCTTGGACTTAAA
This sequence comes from Clitarchus hookeri, assembly GCA_002778355.1. Lineage (NCBI taxonomy): Eukaryota > Metazoa > Arthropoda > Insecta > Phasmatodea > Phasmatidae > Clitarchus > Clitarchus hookeri. The sequence goes on along the minus strand of NQII01008071.1, from coordinate 60,982 downwards.
CTGCAGAAGCGTTAGTGGAGTGGTAAAAAAAATAGCCGATAAATGTTCAAAAATTCTTGAACTTTTGAGTTTAATAGCTAAAATGTCATCATGTTAATTGAAGAATGCCAGAAATATATAACAGTAATAGAGAAAGAATTAATTAAAAACTCCCCATTCTGACATATAAATTACGTTGAATGTGAAATAATAATGCATGTAAGAATATATTACTTATTTCGATGTTTAAANCATTCTGACATATAAATTACGTTGAATGTGAAATAATAATGCATGTAAGAATATATTACTTATTTCGATGTTTAAAATAAATGCGTATAAACGAAATTGTGATAGAAGTGTCATTTTGAAATGGTGTTGGAATTAATTAATTAATTATCTACACAAAATATATACCTATTAGAGCTTCCGTATTCTCATTTTGCGTAACTCGAAATGTGGCATATCCTTACCTATTCTCTCCGCGTCGAATATTCTTTATAATGGTACACCAATACATATCGCACACAACAGTGAGCAATATTTAATTCACGTGTCAACGAAATGGCGATTTATTTGTTAGTTCGTGATCTGTACTTAATAACTCAGAAGGTTTTGTTCCAGAATGCAGAATATTACTTTGGATTATTGCAGAATCCTGAAAATGTGGTTTTATTTACGTAGTANTATTTAATTCACGTGTCAACGAAATGGCGATTTATTCGTTAGTTCGTGATCTGTACTTAATAACTCAGGAGGTTTTGTTCCAGAATGCAGAATATTACTTTGGATTATTGCAGAATCCTGAAAATGTGGTTTTATTTACGTAGTGCATATAATTTATTTTCGGTAAGAATCCCGAGAGCAGTAATTACCAGTGAAAAATGGTTTCCCACCATACCTCCTTAACCGTTTCGATTAGTTCTAATATTCGTGCACACTGGAAGATAAAATGTTTTTCACTTATCATATTTGTCAATATAAATTTTCAGGAACATATTCGTTTCTGGACTGGAAGTAAACAAAAACAGACGCCATGACGTCATGGCTATGACGAATCCTTAGAGATCGAGTCAATGAAAACTGACGAGTAATATTTGAAGAGTGCGAGTGTACCGATGATNCATTCTGACATATAAATTACGTTGAATGTGAAATAATAATGCATGTAAGAATATATTACTTATTTCGATGTTTAAATAAATGCGTATAAACGAAATTGTGATAGAAGTGTCATTTTGAAATGGTGTTGGAATTAATTAATTAATTAATTATCTACACAAAATATATACCTATTAGAGCTTTCGTATTCTCATTTTGCGTAACTCGAAATGTGGCATATCCTTACCTATTCTCTCCGCGTCGAATATTCTTTATAATGGTACACCAATACATATCGCACACAACAGTGAGCAATATTTAATTCACGTGTCAACGAAATGGCGATTTATTCGTTAGTTCGTGATCTGTACTTAATAACTCAGGAGGTTTTGTTCCAGAATGCAGAATATTACTTTGGATTATTGCAGAATCCTGAAAATGTGGTTTTATTTACGTAGTGCATATAATTTATTTTCGGTAAGAATCCCGAGAGCAGTAATTACCAGTGAAAAATGGTTTCCCACCATACCTCCTTAACCGTTTCGATAAGTTCTAATATTCGTGCACACTGGAAGATAAAATGTTTTTCACTTATCATATTTGTCAATATAAATTTTCAGGAACATATTCGTTTCTGGACTGGAAGTAAACAAAAACATACGCCATGACGTCATAACTATGACGAATCCTTAGAGATCGAGTCAATGAAAACTGACGAGTAATATTTGAAGAGTGCGAGTGTACCGATGATNACTATGACGAATCCTTAGAGATCGAGTCAATGAAAACTGACGAGTAATATTTGAAGAGTGCGAGTGTACCGATGATGTCCCTCGCATTCATAACGGTTAAGAGCGCGTCGTGAGTCATCATCAAAGAGAGGATTTAGAATGAGAGGTCGTTTGCGGCTGTGACACCGACTCATCTCGTCCAATTCGCTGTTTAGTCACGCCATGCATCATCATTCAGAGGTTAAACAACTCAGGACACTGCGCCTTCGAGACGGTCGACAAACAGCGGTGCAGATGCAGATTAATTCGCTTACTAAGTAACCGAACCACCAAACTTGAAAAAAAAAAAAAAAAAAAATC
>NQII01008071.1:7270-54683 GCA_002778355.1 Clitarchus hookeri | reverse complement strand
TTCGAAACACATGCAAACGTTGAGAGTTGTCATTCGGCCAAATCAATCAAATATTTGTGCAAGTACGTCACAAAAGGCAGCGACATGGCTGCGTTTGGTATTGCGTCGGAAAATGCGAATGACGAAATCAGCAACTTCCAAATGGGCAGATACGTCAGTACTAATGANTTCCCTTCGTCGTTGCCAACTTTACTGGGCGCATGCCAATCAGTCTCTCCGTTAAAATATATGGAGGTAGGGGCAGTTGCATTTTTCAAAGGTTGATTTCAAAACTGCTCACTACACCGTGAACAGGCTTTACTGCAGGTTATAACTTTTGTCGTATTGCTATCACCAAGCACAACGCCTAGAGTTCTTTGATAGTGATAATGACACAAGCGCTGTGAGTTTAAGTACTGCAAGCATCAAAAATTCATTTTTTGAAGCCCCTAGAACCACAGTTTAAAGCCGTCTAAAAGGGTTAGTAAAATTTCTTATTGAGTAGACTTTTTTTCTTCCAGGTCGATTTTGATGTATTTCACGACAATTGCTAGTTTCTTCATGTGTGAATCTCTGAAGTGTTAACTGTGTCAAAAATACTTTAATCGTTAAGACCCCATGGAAATAAGAAATCTCGTGAAATAAACAGTAGGTACGTTTGTGTATTGTTGCGTTTGCCAATGTTTATCTTTAAATACCGTATATATATATATGATTTCGCGTCTCAGTGTTATCGTGATATGAAGTGCGTATGTTATCTAATGCTTGCCTGATTGTTGGCACGTGAGCTCTCGCAGGCTTGCAGAACAATTTTTTATTGAAAAATTACTTCTGACTTACACCATTGCAGAGCTTATCACCATCGCAAGTAACATTCAAAGAACATCGCAGATTCATTATTATATTATGTTAAGTTTACGGTAGGATTACTTGCTTTCTTTTCGGGTCAAAATTTTTCTGTTGATATTTTCAATTATATTACCGGAACACTATAGTTATCCTTATTGTGAACGAAAATTTGTCCAANGAAATCGGTTCGTGCGTTCTGGAGTTATAGCGTCAGGAAGGAAAACCCGACTTATTTTTATATAGTAGATTACTTCTGACTTACACCATTGCAGAGCTTATCACCATCGCAAGTAACATTCAAAGAACATCGCAGATTCATTATTATATTATGTTAAGTTTACGGTAGGATTACTTGCTTTCTTTTCGGGTCAACATTTTTCTGTTGATATTTTCAATTATATTACCGGAACACTATAGTTATCCTTATTGTGAACGAAAATTTGTCCAANCATTTTTCTGTTGATATTTTCAATTATATTACCGGAACACTATAGTTATCCTTATTGTGAACGAAAATTTGTCCAATTCAATGGTTCAGTTAAACACCTGACATTCCAGGCAGCCGAATGAATGAACGTGACGAGATGACATGGAGAAGAAGAAGAAGGGTTGAATTTCTCGGCGGAAAGAAACGAGAGTACCCCTCGGAAATCCTGCAGGCCAGAGGCAAGGTCCGCCACGTTTCCACGCAAAAATCCGCGAGCGACTTCGTTGAACCTGGATGATAGGAGGGTGGCGAGTTAATCACTCAGCCACAGGGTTCCGTGCAACTTCCTACGTGGTATCCAGACAAATTTACGTGCGTCAGAGGTAAGTATGCATCGATGTATAGGCCGTTGGAGGTTAAATAAGTACTTTTGAAATCAACCTTTGAAAATTACCACCACCTCTACCTGTATGTATTACAGCTGTCACACTGACTGGCATGTGCTCAGCAAAGTTGATAACGATGGAGGGAAATTAGGTGGCTACTATTTCAAACGAGTTGATGGTCAGACCAAACAGGACACCCTCATCTTAATTATACGTCCGTGATTTTTAAACTCTTTCAAGCGGATTTAAAATTCGACAAAGACAAATAATATTCTTTATGACAACTTTTAATGACTGTTAAAAACCTTTAAAAAATTTAAAACATTGCCTACACAATGAAGATAACACTATGATCGGAGATAACGATTTTTTTAAAGGGAAATTCCTCTCTATGTATGTTTTTGCCCAATGCTAGAACTTCGTAGCAAAAGCGTTGGTATAATAAATTAAAACCTTCTTTCCAGTGTGTACTTTTAAGTGCTATGAAATAGTATTCAACAATGGCGATCCAAATCGTTAACACAAAATAAAAGCATCCATTACAACAAAATAAATTTTTTCTGGCGTTCTTTCCTATTCTTACAGGACCACTCTCAAGATATCGCTGTTAAAAGTCGCTCAAATCTCTTCACTCTTAAAGGACGGGTTCTTTTGAAGAACAGATCCCAAACATTCAAAATTAATTTTTTCGTATGACACTGTTACGTAGTAATTATTAAAATTTTCTTTTTACAATTTACTTTATAATTTACAATATATTATGTATTATTTTACTTAATTTCTACTGCGCGTTTTTTTGTGTTCGTTTAATTTGAAAACGTATTCTGCTGTGATTATTACTTTTACGTCATTTTAATTGTGAAAAATTTATACAATATGAGATCCCTTGTTTTATCTGTACCACAGGCTAAAAGGTAAATTATCGGGGTAAAGCTACAGACACATTTTTTNATATGAGATCCCTTGTTTTATCTGTACCACAGGCTAAAAGGTAAATTATCGGGGTAAAGCTACAGACACATTTTTTTAAATGTTTTAAAAATTAAATAAGCATGAAATCAATTAACACAATATGATAAGGGAGACCTAGCATGATATTTATGAACTGGAATAATTATCTATTGTTTTAATTGGGCCTCCTATTCTTCCATGACAGCCCATTGGTCTCATTAACTTGACCGCTATNTGCTGTGATTATTACTTTTACGTCATTTTAATTGTGAAAAATTTATACAATATGAGATCCCTTGTTTTATCTGTACCACAGGCTAAAAGGTAAATTATCGGGGTAAAGCTACAGACACATTTTTTAAATGTTTTAAAAATTAAATAAGCATGAAATCAATTAACACAATATGATAAGGGAGACCTAGCATGATATTTATGAACTGGAATAATTATCTATTGTTTTAATTGGGCCTCCTATTCTTCCATGACAGCCCATTGGTGTCATTAACTTGACCGCTACAGATGAAACGTTGTCAGGTTCGGAACACAACGTTCCATCATGAATTTTCTTGTCAATTTTAGCTTCAACCTGTTTGTTTGCCAGCAGCTGTCCGAAACTCCTCAATTAAACATTTAGGCTTATTGGGTGGCCCTTGTAGCGTATACATTGTAATAAATTATTCGCAAATGTTGCCTTTCTGTATCTACGTATTATGATAAAATGCGAGTGGTAAATTATTTTCAGAGATATACAAACAATGGTAGCGCTTATAAATTTGATCAGGAAAGGCAATTGTTTTGCGGATTTCCCAACGTTGTATTAGCGACGCTCAACATTCCCATGGTTGGAGTCTTATTAAGGTGGGCTCACAATAGTTCGTTCCACCCGTCAGTCTCCCGTCCGCCAGTCAGTCATCTGTCTGCTTTTTCGTCCGTCAGTTGAGAGCGATTCAAAACAATCCGTCGTCCGTCAATCCTTCTGTACGGCGAAATTTCAGTATAACAACTTAACATCGCGATATTTCTTTAGCTGGAGATAAATTTTTTTTGTTGGAAATATACTTTCATGACAGAAATATTTTTGGAAAATAACTTTGTTTACGTAATAAGAATATATGCAATTTTTTTACATTAAAAAATTTTCTGAGTTTACTACNATCTGTCTGCTTTTTCGTCCGTCAGTTGAGAGCGATTCAAAACAATCCGTCGTCCGTCAATCCTTCTGTACGGCGAAATTTCAGTATAACAACTTAACATCGCGATATTTCTTTAGCTGGAGATAAATTTTTTTGGTTGGAAATATACTTTCATGACAGAAATATTTTTGGAAAATAATTTTGTTTACGTAATAAGAATATATGCAATTTTTTTACATTAAAAAATTTCTGAGTTTACTATCACAGATAAATAAACACAGATCCACCTCCTTGCATTTTATTTCACATCTAAAGGACTTCGAAAGTTAAAGTCTAGCAAATATTTGACGGATAGAAAGAAAGCTGCCCTGCAATTGGTCGAGGATCACGTTACCGCTGGCCGGACGGGCAACTGATGGATGCGATGAACTTTGGGTATTATTTCCATACAACGAATAGATTAAACATTTCCATTACAGATTAGCAAGATTACTTGGCATTTTTTTTTACAGTGTAGTTTCCACCTCACCGGATGAAAACCTGACTGCTTTATTTGTAGTAACAAGAAAAGTATTGTTTTCAAGAGCACTGGCAGGTAATAGGAAAAAACTTGCAGCGTGATTTCTGGCCGCAACTAATGACATCTGAGATAGCCAAGCTTACACGAGGTTGTGTTTATGAATATAAACAACTATTAACATTAATAGTACCGCCCCTTCTAGCAACGCTTGTAGTAAACACAAAATAGTTGTAAACAAAAAGAGAACGGTGCTTTTTTTTTACGTAATCTATTTGTCAGCATTATATGTAGTTTGTTCGCTGTATCTTCACACTTTTCGAATCAAAACTTTTGATAAAACACCCCGTGTATGACGGGCTTCGTTGCTTCCTAAATGCGTCACGTGTCACAAGCGTATTACACTTGTGTTAACGTGAAAGTGNGTGTATGACGGGCTTCGTTGCTTCCTAAATGCGTCACGTGTCACAAGCGTATTACACTTGTATTAACGTGTAAGTACCCTATTTTTGGTTAGATTTCACTTTTACTTACATTGTATCTAAAAAAGAAAAGAATAATATTTCATTTATAACTAATATTAATAAAGACAGAGAGAAAATATATATGGTCGTAATGCCTAGTCATACATATTTCTTATGCAAAACGCTATTACACTGAGTGCGCGCGAATACGGTGCGTTGGCCCTCTGGTGTTATTTGCTAAGCTTTATTTGCACGAGGCGGAGGAATGTCCTGGAAGTAGATCCTTAGCAGGGCCTCATAAACGTGAGAAAAAGTCGTGACTGGACTATAAATATATTACAGGCCTCAAAAAACTTACAGTATAAAAAATATGCCTTACAATATACTAGATTACGCGAGGTAGTTTCAAACAAAAGCCTCGGTAACTAGCGGTTTATGGCATAAGCTCTCAAATATTTCGATTGAATAGGAACGGAATGAAATGCAGTTATGTACAACTGAAACATATAACTACAGATTTATACACATCAGTTGCGTTAATATGTTGCCAGGAGGCATTTTCGTGAAAGCTCGTCGCGTTACGATAGAATCGGTTCCCGTGAAACGAGTAACGTGTCTTTCCGCTGGATTATTTGAAAAGATGTAATCTCCTGGAAACAGTACGTGGCGAACACATAATCGATAAGAGAGAGAGAGAGAGAGAGAGAGAGCTCATGTTTATTTCAACAGTATTTTCTTTAAAAGTTGGAGAGCGTGACGTGAAAGAGGTTACCAGTTGTCGTGACGAGCTGACGTCACAGTTCCGGGATCGATAACGCATTAAATATTCACTCTTAGAACGACATTGATTAAAGGCGGCAGTCCGCGGATTACACGACGCGCACCGTGGCCTAACGACAAGGCGCGCTGAAATAGACACTGTACCATCACGTTGCCCTACATGCAAGGTCGTCGTCGTAGGAAGGAGCACGAGTTCAGAAGAAACTCTGTCATTGGTCAAAATGTTCGCCTGTGGTTCGAAGTGGCCATGAACAACCTACATGAATTTTTTTATTTTTAAATGGAATATTACAACATTCTCCTCCCTCTTTCTACCATGTCTTACGTTGAACCAGACAGGCGGTATACTTTACACATAAAACTGACTCAAAATTATATGACTGGCTGGGAAAAAAAAGTCGCATGTTTGTATTCGGACTAATACTGCTTTTATTGGAAAAAAAATGTGATGTGTGACTCACCGGATCAATCTGTACTCGTAGATAGTTTTCAAACGAATCCCAACACATCATAAAGATCGTTAGAAGTGACACGGTTCGCGTGGTGTGTTCGTGGAAAAAAAAAAACGTTGCATGCTGTAGCAAGACGAACGTTGGCTGCACTGCAGAGGAGGTTATTCCAGACCGACAGTGTCTTCTGGCAGTTACGATTGGAAGAATGTCGTTACCAATGCCAAGACGAGCAAGCCTTTCACGACCGTTGAAATGAGCCGGTGTGATTACTAAGCTGTTCGAGTTTCCCCGGGGAATAACGTCACGACGTACCTTTGTGTTGCGATGATCGCCGATCGCCCCACCGCACGCTGGAACCTTGGGTCTTAGGACGGTGTTTCTCTTGCCGATCTGAGTAAGATTAATTTCAATGATCAACCACGTTCGTATTCAGAATTTCTGCCTATTCCTATGGAGAAGAAAAAGGAAGGCCTTATGCACATGGCGAAATGCGTAACGAAACCAGAACATCGGGAGTGTGATGAAAATATCCCGAGTGCTCAAAGAAGTTTATTTCAGTTTGTTTAGATGTATATTCAATTTAATTCATTCCCATTGGATATAAGCCATAGGAGGTTTGATTTCAAGTTAACATTCTTTATACCACTTTCACGTTCATATTGCTTAATATTACAATAATAAGTGTCTCAAACAAATCTGATGTGAAGAGATTTACTGTATATTACAATGGAAAAATGTCGTTTGTTACCGTGGAAAAAAACGTTGTGTGTCACTTTTTCATACCACTCAGAGCGAATGTTCTGTTAGCAATAAATCCTCTCTCCTGTAAAGTCTGCGTTTCCTTGCACACAACGTTTTTCCAGCCACCCATACAATTCTTGATGTTACAACTAAATTCCTAAGCCAAGAGCTAAGAGCTTCAGATTCTTCGTACCGCAAACAGGCGAGTTACCAACTAAACGTATTGCGGTATATCGCAGTGAATGGAGCATGTGATATTGCAGCAATCTCCCAATCCTAGTATTCCTGCTAGTTGTTCGACTGAACCGTCTTATTTCTTAGCCTTCCGTTCATTCTATCCCTCCCTCACTTCACATACGTTACACACAGAAAGTTTCAGGTACTACTATGTAATATGCTTTACTAGAGCAATATCAATGCCCAAATTCAATTCATTGTTACCTTATGACTGTAATAACTATAGATAGTTCGTTTTTAAATGTGGTGTTTATATTGCATCTTCTGATCTTCAATAGATATTGACAAATCACATTTCTTTAACGACTGTGTTGTTTTTGCAATAGGATCGCTTTTACAGTGCTCTGTTTTTTTATTTAATACAGGTTTATAATTTTTAATCCATAATAATAATACTTGCGTCACAATATTGTTTTACAATCTCACTATTTGGCTAGCAGTTGTCGTGCTGTTCCAAATTCAAGTAAATATACAGTGACATACCGGGAGCGAAGCGGCGTGAGTACCGAGTTGCTCACGTTCAATTGGACGAAGCCATAGCGTAAAAATGCCCTAAGTAAGCATAAACGTCAACTTTTATTTCTATGTCTTAATTCCTGCGGTATTAAAAAGAAATTCATTATTGCCGATCAGTTTTAATTATAGCCGTGACATATTTGCGGCAACTGGTGAGACATTTTCACACATTTTCACGCATTTCTCACCTTTTCATCACCGTGGGATTAGATTAAAAAGAAAGTCTAAAGGGCCAACCCTCCATGCGGTGCATGCGAGTCGGAGGCGGCGGTAAGGTCCACTTTTAACAGCGACTCAAGCGCACTCACGCCATTACGGTCAAAGTGTACAGTTTACATAGCTACAGCCACGCAGGAGAAAGAATGCTCGTACTCTTAACATTTCATGCAGTGAATTCACATTTTGTGGCACATTAATGAAGACCAAGTTTTACGCATTTGGCAATACATTTATTGAAATAATCGCGAAAATACCCTTATAAGCTTTTGTCAAGGTGGTTTTAGTGCAAAAAAACTAAATAGAAAAAACGAAATTATTTTACAAACGCAAACACATATTTTTTACTCGGTAGCGATCACTAAGTTTAACGTCATCTGAGAAAGTAGTATGATATAAGTTATTTTCATATGCAGCTACATGTGAGTTGTCAGAGGCGGCTGTAATGGCAATGCTGCTTTATTCACGTGTGAAGGTCGACCTTATATTATTTACTATAACGCGAATATACTTGACCCATTTGAGTCACTAAATTTGAATATTTTTTATACAGGTTTATTTGAATCTATTGTTCAGCTTATCTTGGAGATAAAGTTGTTCAGGCCAAATTTTCCGTACTCGACGTAAGTGTTTGTATTAATAATGCAAAGCCTTAAATAACATTTTGAACCAATATACATACAGCGAGCGTTGGTGGTGTAATGGTGAGCATAGTTGCCTTCCAAGCAGTTGATCCGGGTTCGATTCCCGGCCAACGCAAGTTATTTTGGTCCCCGTGAAACCATTAAATTTGTGCGCGAAGAAAGGAGTTTAGGAATGTTCTTTAAAAATATGCTTTACGTCCATTNCCCCGTGAAACCATTAAATTTGTGCGCGAAGAAAGGAGTTTAGGAATGTTCTTTAAAAATATGCTTTACGTCCATTAATGTTCTATGAATGTTGATTCTGCAATGTTATATTCGGCACTGAGTTTTACTTAGTACTCCGTAAGTGTTACAGTTTTCGTGAATCGCTCGCCTCGGCAATAAATTTGCACATATCGGTGGGAATTTGTNCCCCGTGAAACCATTAAATTTGTGCGCGAAGAAAGGAGTTTAGGAATGTTCTTTAAAAATATGCTTTACGTCCATTCATGTTCTATGAATGTTGATTCTGCAATGTTATATTCGGCACTGAGTTTTACTTTGTACTCCGTAAGTGTTACAGTTTTCGTGAATCGCTCGCCTCGGCAATAAATTTGCACATATCGGTGGGAATTTGTTCGTGACGTATAAACGAAGTTTAATTACATGCCAAGTTACACGTCAGCGCAAAAATGTCTTTATGGTAGTATAATATAGCTGAAACGAAATACAACGTATTCAAAAACTAATACTGCCAACATCGTTAAGTATATTTCTCTTCTTAAATCCCGGTGGAAAGCAAATTTGACGTTCGCAGGAACCCGATTTAACCGTTTTTGTTGAGCTGAGTGTGATGTCTGAAATAATCTCATTTTCATCCCTGAACCTCTTAACAACCAAACAGCTCTCAAGACCTCGATGTTAAGAGCCGATCATATATCTTCACTTACTCACCCAACCACCAAGTTCATTTAACTTATTTTATACGTCACGAACCAATTCCGATCTATGTGAAAATTTATTGCTGAGGCGAGCGCTGCACGATAACTATAACACTTACGGAGTACTAAGTAAAACTCGGTGCCGAAGATAACATTGCAGAATCAATATTTATAGAAATTAATGGACATAAAGCACATTTAAAACGAACAGTCTCAAACTCATTTCTTCGCGCACCAATTTAATGGTTTCACGGGGACCAAAATAACTTGCGTTGACCGGGAATCGAACCCGGATCAANGACCGGGAATCGAACACGGATCAACTGCTTTGAAGGCAACAATGTTCACCATTACACCACCAACGCTCGTTGCAAATGTGTAGTTTCAAAATGTAATTTAAGGCTTTGCATTATTAATACAAACACTTACGTCGAGTACGGAAAATTTGGCCTGAACAACTTTATCTCCAAGATAAGCTGAACAATAAATTCAAATAAACCTGTAAAAAAAATATTCAAATTTAGTGACTCAAATGGGTCAAGTATATTCGCGTTATAATAAATAATATATGGTTGACCTTCACGCGGGAATAAAGCAGCATTGCCATTACAGTCGCCTCTTACAATTCACATTTAGCTGCATATGAATATAACTTGTCCCATACTATTTTCTGAGATGACGTTAAAATAAAAACATTAAAAAAAATACGTCATTGCCGATCAGTTTTAATTATAGCCGTAGATTTTATATTATTCCCTATAACGCGAATATACTTGACCAATTTCAGTTACTCAAGTTGAATATTGTTTTACAAGTTCATTTGAATCTATCGGTTATCTTATCATAGAGATAAAGTTGTTCAGGCCAAATTTTCCGTACTCGACGTGCATGTATGTATTAATGACAGAAATGACGTAAATAAGATTTTGAAACAACGCTTACACACTGAGCGTTGGTGGTGTAATGGTGAGCATAGTTGCCTTCCAAGCAGTTGATCCGGGTTCGATTCCCGGCCAACGCAAGTTATTTTGGTCCCCGTGAAACCATTAAATTGGTGCGCGAAGAAATGAGTTTGAGACTGTTCGTTTTAAATATGCTTTACGTCCATTAATGTTCTATAAATGTTGATTCTGCATTGTCATCTTCGGCACCGAGTTTTACTTAGTACTCCGTAAGTGTTATAGTTATCGTGCAGCGCTCGCCTCAGCAATAAATTTTCACATAGATCGGAATTGGTTCGTGACGTATAAAATAAGTTAAATGAACTTGGTGGTTGGGTGAGTAAGTGAAGATATATGATCGGCTCTTAACATCGAGGTCTTGAGAGCTGTTTGGTTGTTAAGAGGTTCAGGGATGAAAANTGGTTGGGAGGTTCAGGGATGGAAATAAGATTGTTTCAGACAACACACTCAGCTCAACAAAAACCGTTAAATCGGGTTCCTGAGAACATCAAATTTGCTTTCCACGGGTATTTAAGAAGAGAAAGATACTTCACAATGTTGGCAGTATAAGTTTATTAATACGTTGTATTACGTTTCAACGATATTATACACTGAGGCGACAAAAGTCATGGGATACCTCCTAATATCATGTTGGACCTCATTTTGCCCGGCGAAGTGCAGCAACTCGACATGGCATGGACTCAACAAGTCATTTGAAGTCCCCGGCAGAAATATTGAGCCATGCTGCCTCTATAGACGTCTATAATTGCGAAAGTGTTGCCGGTGCAGGAGTTTGTGCACGAACTGACTTCTCGATTATGTCCCATAAATGTGCGACGGGATTAATGTCTGGCGATCTTGGTGGTCAAATCATTCGCTGGAATTGTCCAGAATGTTATTCAAACCAATGGCGAACAGTTGTGACCCGGTGACATGGCGCATTGTCATCCATAAAAATTCCATCGTTTTTGGGGTATATGAAGTCCATGAATGGCTACAAGTGGTCTCCAAGTAGCTGAATATAACCTTTTCCAGTCAATGATCGGTTCAGTTGGACCAGAGGACCCAGTCCATTCCATTTAAAAACAGCCCACACAATTATGGAGCCACCACCAGCTTGCACAGTTCCTTGTTAACAACTTGGGTCCATGGATTCGTGGGGTCTGCGCCACACTCAAACCCTACCATCAGCTCTTACAAAACTGAAATCGGGACTCATCTGACCAAGCCACGGTTTTCCAGTCGTATAGGATCCAACCGATATGGTCACGAGCCCAGGAGAGGCGTTGCAGGCGATGTCGTGCTGTTAGTAAAAGCACTCGAGTCTGTCTTCTGCTGGCATAGTCCAGCACAGCCAAAGTTCACCGCACTGTCCTAACGGACACGTCCGTCGTACGTCCCACATTGATTCCTGCGGTTATTTCACGCAGTGTTGCTTGTCTGTTAACACTGACCATTCCGCGCACACGTCGTTGGTCTCGGTCATTAAGTGCAGGCGGTCGGCCACTGCGTTGTCCATGGTGGGAGGTTATGCCTGAAATTAGGTATTCTCGGCACACTCTTGACACTGTGGATCTCGGAATGTTGAATTCCCTAACCATTGCCGAAATGGAACGTCCCATGCGTCTAGCTCCAACTACCATTCCGCGTTCAAAGTCTGTTAATTGACGCCATGCGGCCATAATCACGTCAGAAACCTTTTCACATGAATCACTTGACTACAAATGAATGCCCAACCAATGCACTGCCCATTTATACATTTTGTACGCGATACTACTGCCATCTGTATATTTGCATATTGCTATCCCACGACTTTTATCACCTGAGTGTACTATCCTAAAGGGATTTTTGCGCTGAAATGTAACTTGGCACGTGGGCGGTACTCCACTCCGGGCATACAGATCATCATCACTAGGAACTACCTTGCGATGCTGTCCGCGATTCAGATGCAGTAGCGCGAGAGCGATAAGGACGAAACTGACACGCTCATCAAGTACGTCGCTAGAGGGAATCGTGCCGGACGATGCCTCTGGTCGGCAGGTTTACTCGGGGATATCCCCCCTCCCCCCGCCNCGGCGCTGCTCCACACTCACCTCACACCAACCTCATCGGCTCTCAAGACGTAGCTGTTAAGAGCCGCCCAAATATATTTACTCACTCGTCAGGTGCACCTTCGTCACTACGCGCAGGGGGTAGTGTTTTCGTCGTGCTGTGTGCGACTTTTGTTACATGATCGCCCGAGGGGCGTATCTGTCTTCGTGAGGGATGGAGGTCTTAATAAAAAGAAAAGAGCTGAATTCAATAATTATATTTATTCTCAATGCTACAAACACTCAAACACCTGTTATTTGCCAGTCTGAGAGTTCAATTAACTCATTATTTTTATTGAGTGCAGTATTTAATTACTATCTCAATTTCAATTAAAGTCTTTATCACTGTCTCTGCTCTTGCTAACGTTACTTGAAGTGCTCCAATAATTTCTACACGTTTAGTTACAACTGTTTATTTCCATCGTCCCTAATGTCTTCTTACTCACGCATCCAGTCCACAGTCCCGCAGATCAGACCCACTCTTCACTGCACACAAGCTCGCCGACGCACTCTCGCAGATCGCTGCAGTCGTCCCTCGCCGCTCCGGAATNCACTGCACACAAGCTCGCCGACGCACTCTCGCAGATCGCTGCAGTCGTCCCTCGCCGCTCCGGAATCGCCCAGCTGACACTTAAGGTCGCACGAGACGCCAAACTATCGGCTCTTAATCAATCCCTCATTAAAGGCCCGCACGTGGTATTTATACTTGAGGTAGGCTCCGGATAGAACGTCCTCGGCAATCCAATTTGTTCTGGGAAATGCAATGGTGACGACGACAACATTCCTGCGTGATGAATGGAGAAATATGAGCTTTTCGTGGTCAGCGAGGCACGAGGTGTGATAAGTTTATCGGCGTGTGTGGCGGCGTCCTTTATGATAGGCCGCTCGCTTCGTCTAACGTTACAAACTTGACCTACAGCTGTCGGCGCTTTCCCACGCGAAGGAAACACTTGGCAGCGAAATGCAACACTATGTTACAGTAAGCGGTGACCCTGTAATTTTATTGGCTGGAAGTCAGTAGCAAAGTTCAATACAGGTCCTTCGAGTACTTTTGTACGTATATGACCATTACATTTTGAGATACAGCATCCTAAAATGCTGTTTTTAAATACGTTGGATTACTCCTAAATGGCATTTTTAAGTTCGATATGTCTTGGAAGTAATTGGTAGGCACAGTATCAAGTAAGTGACATTTTCGTAGAACAGTAGACTGAGCACACGTTAAATAAATTAGGGCGGGACCCTTAAACGGACCCATCAGAAGATGTATGATTAGACCGCAACCTAATAAGATGGCAACCAAATAAACCTAAATTGTGTATACCTATCTGCGTTGTATATATGTGAAGTATTTAACATTTAAAAGACGTTTAAGCAGTAGGAATCCGTGATGAACACTCGAAGGGCATCAATTGCCATATCATGTACACGCGCAAGAACTGATCTTACAGGCATTGTTTTGTCTTGTAACGTGAGCACTTGAGATGCACGTTATGAAGGCCTGATGATATAAGCGAACTTTTTAACACAGCTAAATGCAATCCCCTCTTTAATTTTAAAATGCATTTTATTGGTGATATTTAAATTTTTAATATACTGAAGGTTTTCATGAAATGTTTGCATGTGCAAATTGTTATAAATTAATTTATATTTGGCATCTGAATTGCGTGCTTTACTGAAAGAAAAAAAAATGCTGAGATAATTTAGTCTGTTGCCTATAAAAATTTTCATCTAAAAAACACTACAAAGCAGTTCTCACACGAAATAAGGCGGATCCCTACAATTTCCTGCATGACCTTGTCTGCAATTCGTATAAAGTGAAGGCTTTACTAACCTCACTGCCTGCACGACATCAGCACTGTATCGTTGACTAACAAAGTTACACAACCAGCACAGACACTTAACAGACTACGCGTCGACTTACAAGAAGGAAGAATCTGGCAGGATACTATTCAAGTCACTTCTCCCGCCCCCACCCCCCCAATTATAAAAACGGTGTATCTCCAGACATAAAGGCAAATTCCCAAAAATAGAAATATAAAAATTTATTCACATTTAGACGTAGGTTGTTCAGAAATTAAACGGCCAAACTGCGGGAGGTGATTCCTTATAAAAAAAATTAAGTCGTAAATATACAGGNAGGTTGTTCAGAAATTAAACGGCCAAACTGCGGGAGGTGATTCCTTATAAAAAAAATTAAGTCGTAAATATACAGGCCACCATATTCCTAAATATAATATTAAAGGAGATATGAGACTGTGAAACATTGTTTTTGAAAACGTATTTTCGCTGAATGCCTTGTACTTTCTGCCTGCGGTATGGATGGCGGCGATTCACCCACAGTACGTACCACATGGTTGAATGGGACACGCCCATTTGACGCGCTATGGAGCGTGTACTAGTGGAGGGCATGTCGTCGATGTGCTGACGTATCACTTCCTCAAGCCGAACAGTGCGCGAAGACAGAGGACGGCCAGCATTACGCATGTGTCTCTGCAACATGGGAAGCATATGCCACCTTTCTGCTGCGGACTTTGTGGGCGTTGTACGAGGCATTCGGCAAAAACACTTATTCAAAACCCAATTTTCATAGGCTCATATCTCTTTTAATATTCCGCTTAGGTACATAGTGTCCTGTATATTTCCGAATTTATTATTCATAAGGAATCGTCTGCCGTAATTTAGGCGTTTAGTTTCCAAACAGCCTTTAGTACGCATGTGTGTGTATATATATTTATATATGCATACACACATTTATACATATATTTATGTGTAAGATTCAGCTTATCTCTAAATTTCACTAAGGCTTTCAGTATACATGTACATTTTTGTGACGTACAAACCTAGACAGAATAGAGAATTATTTAATCCAGAATTATTTATTTATCTATATTTCTAAAAAATATGCAAACTATTTTCGTAACGTGATTTGACGTATCCGAAAATAGTTTTTTTTTCGGATAGTCCATTTATGATGATGTATTTTCAAAACAAAAATTTTGTGTTATTTTTGAAAAAACATTTTTGAGCATAATACAAAGTTATTTTTATGCTCGGAAAACAATGNACAAAAATTTTGTGTTATTTTTGAAAAAACATTTTTGAGCATAATACAAAGTTATTTTTATGCTCGGAAAACAATGCTATGAGGTAAATAGTGCCTGAAATCACTTGATGCCAGCATGAAGACAGAAAGTTAACACACAGTTCACCATTTTTTTCACGACTAACCCTCCAAACTGTGCTCTTGTCGATAGCTACTGTTACAATTCGCCATGGGCACATCCGAGTTTGTGAAAGATGGATGTCTTAACAAAAATAAAATAACTACATAAATTTTTTCTTCTTTGTAATGTTTTAAAAATACACTCAGATAATATTTACAACTTTAAACTACCTATNAACTACATAAATTTTTTCTTCTTTGTAATGTTTTAAAAATACACTCAGATAATATTTACAACTTTAAACTACCTATCTCTACTATTAACACTTATTATTCTAACTGAGCACAGTATTTAACGCCAATGTCAATAGGTATTAAGGTTCGGTTTCACCTATGTGAATGCAGAAATTATTCTTTTTTCGTGTCATAATTTCCGTTTCAAAGATATTACTGTAAATGTTTGATTAAAAAAAATTACGATTTACTAGTTGTTATCTTTACTTTGTATCATTTCCTGCTTGCAAAAAGGCAGGAACTTATTGATGCAATATAAATTATTCCCGACTCTTACAACAAAGCAGATATCACACAATTAAAATTACGCACAGATGTATTAAGCAACTCGTAAAATGTAAATTTTCTATAATCGTACATTGTCAGTATTTACTATGAATCCGAAATGATGACGCGGAAACGAAAAATTTCTGCCAAAGGGGTGAAGCCGAACCATAAAGTCGTTATCACTGTCTTTATTCTTGCTACAGTCACGTAACCCTCACTTATTATTTACACATTTACAAGCAAACTGTCTATTGTCATCATTTTCGATGTCTTTCACTCACGCAGCCAGTTGAACAGTCCCGCCGGACAGTCTCGCTCGCAATGCACAGATGCTCACAGACGTCACTCTCACTGGTCAATCTGACGCCCAAGGTCATACAAGGCTCCAGACTCTAGACCCGGCCACGGCTTATATAGATCAGCCTGGCCCGATCCAGAAGGTTCCTAGCAATCCGAGTCGCGCCAAGGGAAGCGAGGGCGATGACCAGAACATTCTCGAAACGACAACCTAAGACATTAGATCCCTCGAGGACAGGAAGCGGCACGAGCCCCAACAGGCTTATCGTGGTTCACGTCCGTGCGATGCGGTGGCGCCTTTGTACCTGCGTGCTCATTCCCGGTTACCGGTGATGCCCTTAAAATAATGCGCTACGCGTGCCCGAGGGGGGATAGGGCAAGGGAAACGACGCAGAGCACCTGCATGTAACACTTCATTACACAATATTCTTGTGTGCAAAAAAAAAGTAATAACATTTCAGCAAATAGATGCGTAATAATTGTGGATTGCAAAAATTATTTGTAAAATAAATAATTGCTCTGTTTTAAAACTTGCCATGAAGTTCTCCAAACACTCCAAATTTTTAAATTTTAACTTCATAGATATTGCATGACAGCCGTCTTAAAACTTTCATTGAATGGGCCTCTGAGAAATTAGACAGGCTAGGCTGGCGTTCCNTATATTGCATGACAGCCGTCTTAAAACTTTCATTGAATGGGCCTCTGAGAAATTAGACAGGCTAGGCTGGCGTTCCTTATGTATATAAGGTTTAAATATTAGCAGGAATATTTTTCGGCTCCTTTAAAATTAACTTGGACCATTGATAAGTAAATAAAATACAAATCTTCAACTCTGTTCAGGGCACACAGTTCAGTAATATTCGCAATTCAGGTTTGTTGAGCCTTGGTTTCCTTACGAAATGAAATAAAAGGTAATAAAAAAAAAAAATATATATATGACTGTGATTCTGTACGTAAATTGATAATGTGCGGGCGTAAATACCACGAGTATGGTCGAGGGACGTAAGCTTACTTTTGCGTAACTTCTTTATTTTTAAAGCTGGGCCTATGAACACAAAAAAAAAAACAATTTTCATGAAACTACTCTTTATTTTTAACTCTGGGCTTATGAACCAAAAAAAAAAATAATAATATTCATGAAACTACAAATCTTAAAGTCCCACCAGTATTCGCGGGCTTAAATACGTTAACTTCTCACACGAAGAAGAATTTCCTTGTAAATCAATATTCTGCGCTTTTTTCGTACTTTTAAAACGTTATCACTACGAAAAAAAAANGAAGAAGAATTTCCTTGTAAATCAATATTCTGCGCTTTTTTCGTACTTTTAAAACGTTATCACTACGAAAAAAAAAAATTAATTTCAAAATTATTTATCAACCACGTATAAATATATTCTGAAAATTTTGTCTAATTTATTGTTAAGTAATTTAATTTTCATTAAAAAATAGCCAATCGGAAAATGTTTTTTGGCTGACAGTAGGCTCACCNGAAGAAGAATTTCCTTGTAAATCAATATTCTGCGCTTTTTTCGTACTTTTAAAACGTTATCACTACGAAAAAAAAACATTAATTTCAAAATTCTTTATCAACCACGTATAAATATATTCTGAAAATTTTGTCTAAGNCGTATAAATATATTCTGAAAATTTTGTCTAAGTTATTGTTAAGTAATTTAATTTTCATTAAAAAATAGCCAATCGGAAAATGTTTTTTGGCTGACAGTAGGCTCACCTGATTCCCTAGTATGTGAATTCGTGATAGCCCTTTGAGTTACGTCGTCATAGCAAACAAACAATCTCTTCAAAAACAAGACACGAGAGGTTCGGATACGGCAAATTACGAATATACAATTACAGGCGAAAGCACATCTCGTTAATTTTAAACGAACTCGGCTAGCATATTAACATACGTCTCTCTCTCTCTCTATGTATCTATCTATCTATCTATCTCTCACCGCTAACTCCAAAGTGCCGTGGTTCAAGAGAATACGCAATTAGATACAAGTAAAAAAACTGTAAACACACCAGACGCCGGCAGAACCCGCCAAAGCGACATTTCGAGTCCTGTGCTTGGCAGCGAGATCCCATTGAACGCGATGCCGTTCACCTCGATTCCGTTCAAATATTGGCCGGCTCCCATCTCACGATGCTTCTTCGTCCCGATCGTCTCTCGTTCTGTGTCGCTGCTCTCGAGTGGCAAGTGCCGTTTCATAGTAGCGCTTTTGTTAGTGCACTATAAAGCAAGCACTACTGAAATAAACATTTGAAAAATAAAATATTCCTTGCCTGTGACTGCATATCGTTTAATGTGAATACTCAATGCGATATGTGATTCCATATTGCCTAATGTAAATACTGAACAGGATATGTGTTTACATATCGTCTAATGTGAATACTGAATAGGATATGTGATTGCATATCGTCTAATGTGAATACTGATTAGGACATGTGATTACATATCGTCTAATGTGAATACTGAATGGGATATGTGATTGCATATCGTCTAATGTGAATACTGAATGGGATATGTGATTGCATATCGTCTAATGTGAATACTGAATAGGACACGTGATTACATATCGTCTAATGTGAAAACTGAATAGGACGTGTGATTGCATATCGTCTAATGTGAATACTGACGGGGGTATGTGATTACATATCGTCTAATGTGAATACCGAACGGTATACTCGAAGTTACAGCCTGTACGCCGAAAATTGAGCACTTTTTAAAGTCTTGCTTAAGATCTATTTCTATGAACGTTGCAAATTATTCCAACATATATGTAAAACTAACATTTTCGTCGGCCTGTTCACTTAATTCATCCGTCGGTCAAGAGAAACTGTGAAATTATAAGAAATGTAAACATCTTATAAATTTAGTAATTCTTACAGCTAAGTGCTCTAAAAAAATAGAAAAAAAGAATTATTACAGCGTTTACAAATGTTTATCTTACACTTTTAATTTAACGTTAAGACATGTAACTACTTTCCCTCCGTCGTTACCAACTTTCCTGGGAACATGCCAGTTAAAGTTCCTGTTAAAATACACGCAGGTAGAGGCAGTGATATTTTTCAAAGGTTGAATTCAAAAGTGTTCAATTAACCATGAATAATGTCGTCAGTTGATTAAGCGTTGAAATAATTCCTTAGAGAAATGACAAGAGAAAATTTTTGTAAACCGGCTCCAGGGTATCAGCAACCGGACTTCTGTACCAGCAACAGTGTGTTCTGTTCGTTTGCACTGGTAAACAAGGTTTTATGGCACAATAAGGACAATGGGTGTTCCCAACATAACTTTTCACGCTGATTTCAAATATGCAATCGGTTTATCTCCATCACCCAAAATTTTAATCTGAAAACAGAGTGAACCAAAAGGAACACTTTTTTTTAAAATTTACTGTATACATGCACGTAAGCGATTATAAATCCCATTATATTAATTGGAATTTTAAAATAATTTATATATAGTTTGACGTAGAATGGAACAAGATTTCAGATGACGTATAATATGTATATTCGTCAGTAGATAGAAAATGGGGGAACTAGGACAGGCACTTGGGGCTTCGGAGCCCCGGATCCATATGGCATATTGCAGAGAACCAGAGGTGACCTTTGACCTTTTACTTTGACCATTCACATTGGCCTTTGACCTCGAAAGTTCCCTTTTTACGTAAAAACATTAAAAATTTCACGATTTATACTCCAAATCTGAACAATTTCCTGCAAAAAGTTTCCTTACTCAAATTTTTATGAGTTACTAAGTCTAAAAATATCATTAATTTATTTCAAGAATGTTCCAGTTCAGGCTCTGTCATTCTGTCTTTGTAGGCAGGGGTGTGGGGTGCGGAGCCTGACCTAAAATTTCCTGTTTTCCCCGGAAAACACTTAGCATTTCTAGAATTTCCCTTAAAATTTTCCTAATTTCCCTCAAAATCTGTCAAATTGACCTTGATTTAGACATTTTAACTTAACCTTTGACCTTTACATTTGACCTTGACCTTTGAACTGGATCTCAAATGTTCCGTTTATCCCGGAAAACACTCAAAATGTCCAACTTCTCCTCTAAATCTGCACATTTGATCTTGATATTTGACCTTGCAATTTGTGGGGAAGATGGTGCACAGGCTGCAGGCTTCGAAGCCTCGGAGATGTCCACCATATTGGATTGTATCACAGACACTGTCTTGTTTCTAGAATTCTCCAGTTCATGCTCTGTAATTCTACTTCATGCTTTCTTATTCCATGCTGCCATCTTGAAATTTTCCAGTTTAGGCTATGCGATTATTCAACATATGGGCGGATAGAAAAAAAGTTGCCCTACGATTGGTTGAAGATCACGTGACTGCCGGAAGGACGGGAAACTGAAGGAGACATGACATGGGTGCCAGCACAGGTTTAAATTATGTATAAATAAAATATATATGGAAATTATTATTTTCGCAAATATTAGAGGCAGGGGCATGTCTATTCGAGAGGCATGTGTTAGTTATGCTAACTCGTGCAGCAGGCACGTGGACAAGGCACTGAAAATAACTTGACATTTTTTTATAACTATAACCAGTACGCGGCATTTTTTATTAATGTAAATTAAAAATAGTATAGCCGTGTGTATTCGAAAGAATATGAAATATGTAATAAGTNGGGTGCCAGCACAGGTTTAAATTATGTATAAATAAAATATATATGGAAATTATTATTTTCGCAAATATTAGAGGCATGGGCACGTCTATTCGAGAGGCATGTGTTAATTATGTTAACTCGTGCAGCAGGCACGTGGACAAGGCACTGAAAATAACTTTACATTTTTTTATAACTATAACCAGTACTCGGCATTTTTTATTAATGTAAATTAAAAATAGTATAGCCGTGTGTATTCGAAAGAATATGAAATATGTAATAAGTNGGGTGCCAGCACAGGTTTAAATTATGTATAAATAAAATATATATGGAAATTATTATTTTCGCAAATATTAGAGGCAGGGGCATGTCTATTCGAGAGGCATGTGTTAGTTATGCTAACTCGTGCAGCAGGCACGTGGACAAGGCACTGAAAATAACTTGACATTTTTTTATAACTATAACCAGTACGCGGCATTTTTTATTAATGTAAATTAAAAATAGTATAGCCGTGTGTATTCGAAAGAATATGAAATATGTAATAAGTGTCAGATGGTAACTCATGTCGGGAAGGATGGTTCACTCATAAAACGAATTATATTAGCAATTAGGTGTTTCATGTGCATAACCATGCTAAGTACTCTTTTAATTAAGCTACTTTAACAATTTACTTTACACTTCGTCTACGAATTCGTATTATCAAAGAGAATTCGAATGTTATGTCAGAAAACGTGGTTATGAGACAATGACCAGCACCTTATTGGATTTTATAAGCATAGAATTGTGTACGTAAATACGCCAAGTTATATATATTTTCGGGCTCGTGTTTTCGATTCGAATGCTAATGTGACCCCATAAACTTTGATAATTCGAAAGCTTTCGTTGCCATATTGACTTAAGTAGGCATAGGCATGATCTTAGGATTTTTTAAAAGTAATTATGTAATGAGCCTGAGCCACGAATANAGTAATAATGTAATGAGCCTGAGCCACGAATACAGAACAGTAGTTTTCTTACTTCAGGTCATTTTTTAAGTGCATTCTGTCTGTGTCGGACACGCACGAATTTATAGGCACAGCTGGACATCATTCAATGACTTCCGGAGTTAGGCACATGGAAATTGGAACATATAAGACCAGTACAAGTCTCAGCAAGATGAAAATTGAATCATGACTTACGCCTTTTTATAAGTATAAATTTGCACATATTTCCATCTTTCGAAGTTATAGCCATTAAATTCAGATCAGAGCCATATGGTCAATTATGCCTTAGGCTCTTTATTAGCATTGCTGACTACCATTTTCTATCCATTGAATCTATAGTCATCAATTACATATCATAGGTACTGCTCATGATCTAGACCAAAATGTTATTGCTCATTATGCATTAAGCCTTCTTATAAACATATTTGGCAGCCACTTTCAATCCATTGATGCTATAGACATCATAGATTCCACTCGTGGCCTAGATTAAGGTGATACTGCAAGTTATGACTCAAGTCTTCTTATCATATTTGGCTGCCATTTTCGAAACATTTGAGTGATAGCTGCCAAATGTGTATCAATGGCTCAGCTCCNCTTCTTATCATATTTGGCTGCCATTTTCGAAACATTTGAGTGATAGCTGCCAAATGTGTATCAATGGCTCAGCTCCTGAAATCAATCAAGATGATGAGGTCATTCATGTCTTAAACCTTCATATAGGCCTTCTTATAAGCCATTCTACACACATTCAATATATAATAGACAAATTC
Source organism: Clitarchus hookeri (assembly GCA_002778355.1). Taxonomy (NCBI): domain Eukaryota; kingdom Metazoa; phylum Arthropoda; class Insecta; order Phasmatodea; family Phasmatidae; genus Clitarchus; species Clitarchus hookeri. The sequence goes on along the minus strand of NQII01008071.1, from coordinate 32,046 downwards.
ACATCAAAAGTATTACTCTGGACTTTTATCAAGGTGAAGTGCTCAATTAAGCCATAAACATTTCATGAGCGCTATTCAAAGTTAACCATTGCACATGACATGTCTACAACCATAGATATTTTGAAGAAACTTACTAATAATAAGTAAAGTATCCATATGAGGATAAAAAATGTTATGTACTTAAAAAAATTTAAACACACATCGTGTGATGTATATACAGTCAAGCATTTTTTAAAATTAATTCGAATATGATGGCAGAATTGTAGATTACTTGCATCCCTATGTCAGTTTCCATATTGTATACCTAAATTATGTAGGGAAGAGTTATTCAAACATAATTATATGGCATTATCTGTCCTCGGTAGCAAATATTTTCAAAACTTGTTCGAAAACCATGTTGTGTACAAATATATTTTTATAAATTAAATTTTTATGTATTTAATTCTTTATTTTTAAAACTTACAGACCTAAGTATACTCTGTTGCATGTATACTGGCGCATAGGTTAGGAGAATGGTCAATTCCAGTTTGGAATTAATAATTACGTGTCTGTAGTCCTCTGCAAAAAATTGAGCACCATGTGAAACCCATTTTCGGTATATAAAAGAAGCTGCACCGCTACAAATAATCCAGAACATATTTCTCTCGTCGAGAGGACATAGTGAAAATGATGGGATGCTCTTATAGAGGTCAGAAAATTCTATCATTCATTGTGACATATAAAAAGATTAAATCACTTGCTGCACTAGACAAGGATACCGAGCTTGCACACCTGCTTAAAGAATTCCTTCTCGCATATGCACGACACGAAATACAATCTGTCTATAAACACCTACCTACCTCTCTGCAATAGGACAAAATCATAATTGATTTGTCGAATGAAGAGTGAGTTTGAGTGTGCAACTATTATTATGTTTTTTTACAAGCCTGTAAAGTAAAGTTAAAATATAGAAATAACTCCAGTGTCATTCGTTTATNAACTATTATTATGTTTTTTTACAAGCCTGTAAAGTAAAGTTAAAATATAGAAATAACTCCAGTGTCATTCGTTTATTTTTATCCCGGCTTATATTAAGCGGTTCGGGAGAAACGATGAAGACTAATCTGAGATACATCGAAGGTGTTATTCATTTTAGCATCAAATATACATTCCTTCTGATGGTTGTACGAAGTGCCTTGATACGTACAAATACCTGTAAGCTGCGATGATATAAGAACTTTCAATACATGTACGTACATNGCGATGATATAAGAACTTTCAATACATGTACGTACATTGTTAGTATAGCCATTGGGGTGGATTTACGCGAAAAGTCATTCATGATTTTATTTAAAACAAATGTGAACGCATCACTTTAAAAACACACTAACACTTTATTACAGCTAAAATTACACAGTCAGCTATCACAAGGACAACAATTGTACAACTATGGAACTTTTCATGTACGCTTCGCCATTAGTTTAAATAAACGATTATAAAGTCGCGGAACGAACCTCCTTCTCACCATAGTACGAAGGGCTGCTAACAACCATTACCTCCCGCCCCGCGCACCCGAAAGTCACTGACATAGTGCGAATATGAACATAACATGTCTTGCAATTTAATACTCTGTACCGAGGCGAATAAAAAAATCAGCTGATCGGTTGGGTTACAGGTAATCCCCTTTTGATATTTTCAGTACCCATGATGTGGCGTGAACCAAAATATCACCCATCTGACTGTTATTCCTGTCCTAAAACGATAAAAGGAATTAGTGGCAAGTTAAAACACACAGTAAAGTACCCTAATTTTCCATCTGTTATAAGGCCTGGGCCCCACAGTAAGGATTTACCTGCTCCACAATATCCAGCACATGTATCTGTGGACGACGAATGTAGGGATGAATCTGATATGGAAATGTAGCAAATGGAAGAAGATGCCACTTTTGATGAAAGCACATCATCCAGTGAACCTAAAATGATAACTCAAGGCGAAAAAATGAGCTTGTCGGTGATTTGAACTTGTCCAAAAAAAAGCAGCCGAGTTTTTGACTTCTCTTCTCAGAGGTTGAAATCTCCTATATGAAGATACAAAAGTGTGTTCCTTTCGCAACCGCCAGGAAAATTCTGAACATTTATTCTCTGAACAAGGTACGTTAGCGTACTTCAATGATGTTTGTGCTTTGATGGAAGAACTTGATCATGAACATGTATCTTCAGTGTAGAGACTCTTCATTGGTTCTTCGAAAACCAGTCTGAAGACTGTCCCCTTGCATAATGGTAACACATATCCTTCTGTGTCGTTTGCTTATTCAACCAACATGAAGGAATCATACGAAAATTTGAAAATGTTGCACAAAATTCACTATGACAAGTACCTTTGAACTCTGTGTTGTGATTTGAAGGTAATTTCACTGTTACCCGGTATGCAGCTTGGCTATACTAAATTTTGCTGCTTCCTGTGTGAGTAGGATAGTAGGGAAAGGGCAAACCATTACATCAAAACGGAATGGTGTAAGCGTGAATCGGTAATGCCTGTACTTAAAAATGTTGCACATCCTGCACTTGCCAGCTCTGACCGTATTCTTCTGCCGCCATTGCATATTCAATTGGGACTTTCCAAACATTTTGTGAAGGCTTCGGATAAGAATGGTGCAGGGTTCCTATATTTGAAAGAAAAATTCCCTCGTCTCAGTGACGCTACAATCAAGGAAGGTTTTTTTTGCGGGTCCACAAATTAGAGCTTTGTTCTCAGATGGGCATTTCGAGGACTTTCTGAGTCCAGTTGAAAAATCTGCACGGAGGGCACTGCAAGGTGTTGCGCAACGTTTCGTAGGGAAATCATATATCCCCCACGTATTGGGATTTTGTGAGTGACCTTTTGCAATAACACAAACAAATGAAGTGTAACATGTCCCTAAAAATTCATTTCCTACACTCACACCTTGATTTCTTTCCTGGCTGTCTGGGTTCCGTGAGAGACGAGCATGGGAAATGTTTTCACCAGCCAATTCTCAAATTCTCAAATGGAAAAGCGGCATCCAGAGACGCTGGAGTGGAACAAGGCTCCTGGATTTAAGCTGGACGCTGAAGAGTGATGTTCGAAATACTACATCTTATGTTTTACGTTTATTTTTTATGCGACTGTACTTACTGCATGTACTTCTGTTTAGGTACTACATTTTATGTTAATTTTATGCTTCCTTTACCTGTCACAAAAAAACTGTGTAATGTAGAAAAACTGATTGCATATTTGAAATCAGCGTGAAAGTTCTGTTAGGAACACCCATTGTACTTAGTGTGTCAAAAAAAAAACGTGAATTTTGTTCCTCAGTGTTATTACAATCCAAATATAGCTGAAGTTGTTCTGTTCAAATAACTGCCTGTCCTGCAGGAGGAACAAATGGTCTGCTGTAGGTACTAAATTCGTAAATGTCGATACAATCACAGACAAGACCACAATATACAATTTTGTTGCAGTTCGCTGTCTAAGTTAACAGTATTTAGATGGTACAAACAACCAAACTGATTTCTGTCCATATATTAACATTCAACGTGGGTTCTGGGTACGGAAGTTTGGTTCCTACATTTATGTATTTTTTTATCTGGGTGAAAAGTAGTTCTACTTTTGACGTCCGATAAAAGTTGAAATATTGAACATTCATAGCCATTAAAAACGGTTTTTTTCCTTTTTCTTTTTTTATAACATTAGATGATGTATTCGTGCAGTATAAACATATTTATTTATCTAATAAATTCACATCTTTACGGTATCCATGGAAAAATGAATTTAGTTATTTTTTTAACTTGGTGCAAGAATACTGTAAGGAGTAAAAGAAAAGTCAAAACAAGTCACGGTTATAAATTTTACTCGTTTAAGAACGATCTAAAGTCTAGGAACAGACACTTGTTCCCGAAATGGTATTCCATTGCTGACCACTGTCTTTTGGAAGCAGGTTATTTTCAAAGGAGAATTAGCACGTTACCATACATGTAACAAAATTTACATATTCCTTATAGTATACAAATAAATGTATTTTCTAAAAAAAAATCCTTATTGATTTATTTAGTCCTTATACAAGGAAAGAAAGACGGAATTGAGTATTGAGTGCGCGAAGGAATACAGTGAAATTAGTTTTTACAAAGACGGTTCGGGTTATGTTTGTGGGCGTCTGAGCAAAAACTTTCACATCGCCAACACTGTCCACGTGTGATGTGTATATAAATGGCGTGCACTATACCTACAACAACCGAAAAACGTTCAGGCGGCTTTGAGAAATAACAAAGGAAAAAAAAAAACTGACAAGTAGCCTAGTTTCGAGTTTGCGAAGTCCCAAGTACAAAGTATCCAGCCTGTATTGAAACCTGTATTGAAGTATTGAACCCGCAATATTACCCTGTCATTAGTGACATGAGATGAGAGTTTTGGACGACTCTTAACAAAGGGGTCTTCGGAGCCTATGAGGGTGAAGCGAGATGAGCATGGAGAAACGACGGAATGCAAGGATGGGAGAAACGGGAGAGCCTCGAGAAAACCGGACGACCAGCGGTACCATCTGGCACGATTTCCAGAAATCCTGGAGCGGCCTCACTGGTAATCGAACACGGTTCGCCTTCTTGGAAGGCTGGTGCTCTAGCCGCTGGGTTATCTCGGTGCCATTTTGAGATATGAATAGAGTATGCAATCTTGATTCACGCTTAACAGGAATGGGATGCGATGCAAGCAGTCACCAGTATACTCAAAGGAACTTTGATACAGCTTTGTAATATCTACAATAACAAAAGACTGACGACAGCTTTAGTCTTAACTCAGATTACAAGTACATGTTTCAGCCCCTCTTTTGGGTTCCACACTAGTCCCTATATTTTTCTTCAAAATTCACACTGTAATACCGGGTTTGTTCGGACAGAACGCAATAATCACCACGACAGAGAGAGGTGGAAATGGATTATTTCGCAGATGGGAACCGACAGTCTAACGAGATCCCATCTGTACTGAATTGGCTACGGCAACGTGCAGGGTCAGTGTAGCAACACGTGTTTGATTCCCCATTAGCCACACTGTGCGTGCTGCTGTTTGCGATGTAGCAACTTACGCAGTCGCCATACTCTGCTTGACAATGATAGAGACCTGGTGACATGCCTGTGCACAGTTTATCAGCTGAAGTCGATGGAGAGTTGCTTCCAAATTTTCTGAAGCCCTAATAAAGATCTACTTTCAGTCTATGCCTCCACATGATGCAAAACAAGCTTAGCAAGTCTACTAAATTACACGAAAGGGACAACGCACCGCATTCGCGCGCACTCAGTTTAATAATATTATGCATGAAAACCATTTATTACTAGGCATCAGCAATACACTTATTTTTTATCTCCCTCTATACATTCAGATGCTCTAGGACGCAATGCTAGTTTACACGCACATGTTTATTGTAAACTTATACAATAGGAGATTTATAGTTACACTGGCATGAAGTGTTATCATGCAGGACTAAAATACACTGTTTAAAATTTACACGCGGAATGGGAATGGAAAAGGTTTTATACATCCTTAAAACGTTTTTTTAACATCAATAAATTATTTATAAAGACAGATATGGATGCATTTTCACCAAAGACTTACTGTACTCTTTGGATACGTAAGAAAATGAATGTAAAATACACGTACTGTAGTTGTTTTTACAAATCATATATGAAAAATGTAAAATCAACAAAAATTTGTATGTTTAGAGTTGCCTTTATTTCTTTCAGTGACAACAACCAGATTCCGTCCCACATTAAATCGCATGTGTTGTCTATCTGTAGCTAATTCACTGTGAAGGAGGTAAGTGCTTTAATAATTCTCATTACTTAATGAAGCAAGTGCGTTGCCTTACGGGAAGCTATGAGTATCAATTTTACGCCAAAATGTGTAGTGGGCGTAAAGCAAATAGTGTATTTCACATAAATTACATTAAAGTTATAGTGTCATCGAAATCGGCTGACATAATCTCAGCAACAAAGAAAGGAGCGCCATATCATTAAAATTACATAAAGTGTGGAGGAGTTCAAAGGTGAAGCATTGCGTTCTAACATGGGATATGCTCTTCTGTTCCCCGTCCTGTGCTGATTCCCAGGCGTATGTAGCTTGGCCACTGTGAAACACTGAGCCGATTTCGCTGAAATAAACACTAAAATGCTTTAAACATAATCATCATTATTATTTATTGTCCTTTAACAACTGGTATGGTTGCAATAAAGTGTGCCAGAATACAACATTTTTATATAAAATACAGTAACAAATGTAACACAATAGAACAAAACAGGTACACGTTAATATCTATTCAAAAGGAACTAGCTTTAGTACTCTCAAGCCACAGAACATTATAATATCACTGTTAAAATTATAATTCCACGTCAGAAGTCATGACTAATGAAATTATTAATTGGGCACAAATATCAACATTTAATAATAAATAACATTCGTTTGTTAATTAAAACAGAAAATAAAATTATTCATGTAAGATAAATACCAATCTTCTTTCGATGTTTTCCACATGTTTCGTTGGTTAAAAAAGGAATTTAAGAGCCACTGCATTATGCATAAATGACCTTTATTAAAGCACAAATACCAAAATTACAGCATTACCAAAATTTACAAATCAGAAACAACTCAAGCGAGGTAACTAACTGGGGACGGATTTTATAATTTCTAAATTAAACTTATACAAAAATTCTACACATACACATATCCACAACCCAAACGTGCTTCGGATACGCAACCTCGTTGTCGAAAAGCAACTTCGCGACCTAAGATGTTGAAATCACATTAAATAAATTAATGACATGAGCATGGGATTTCGACATTTAGCATGAAACTTCTAGAGTTTTTGGTTATATTGCGGCTGGAACGTGTCAAAACACATTACTCTAATGTTTTATAACTGTAACATCCATATTTCAGTAACGGTGAAGTGCGTGTTGCGACACAATTTTTTTGCTCCGCCGCCCGTCTGTTCTTGTCAGATGTGGCCGGATTAGGTCTGGAACTCGAAAACACTTCTTCCCCCCTCCCCCTTCCACGCTCCTCTAGCGACGCTTAAAGGACACTTCTCCTTCGTCCATTAGACGCACTAGTGATCTGTATTCACCACGCATTCATGCCATCACTCCGGCACTTTACATCCCTCGGGAAGAGCCCTTTCGAAAAAAGCGTAAAACGTAACTACAAAAAACTTTTCTTCTTTTACTTTTTTTTAACGTCACCAGCATTTCTTTCTCTCTCTCTCTCTCTATCTATCTATCTACCTATCTCTCTTTCTCACACTGCAGCCCTTTTACGCCCTCGGGGAAGGGGTTTAAAAAGTAACTGTCTATTGAAAACACTTAGCTGAGCCCCCGCAGGACCGCGACCGCTTGCAAATACCGGTTCAGGGGTGTGCATCTGTCCCGCGAGTGTGGGACGGATGCAAGTACCAACGCAGCATACACAAGCTGTTTTTAAACCACACGTCGAAGTTAAAACCGCGGCATCCACGGGCTGATACAATCAATAAATCCTAGTAGCGAACTGCCCGGGAAATTCATCTCGTGTCTTTAAATTGGAATTGAAGTTACAAAAAAAAAAACTACGTCGGGAGTCCTCAACTTCACGCACCTGTGGGAACAAGAAGTCGCGTATCGCGAAGGCGAANCGCGAGTGTGGGACGGATGCAAGTACCAACGCAGCATACACAAGCTGTTTTTAAACCACACGTCGAAGTTAAAACCACGGCATCCACGGGCTGATACAATCAATAAATCCTAGTAGTGAACTGCCCGGGAAATTCATCTCGTGTCTTTAAATTGGAATTGAAGTTACAAAAAAAAAACTACGTCGGGAGTCCTCAACTTCACGCACCTGTGGGAACAAGAAGTCGCGTATCGCGAAGGCGAANTCTTTCACGATATTTTTCCGGCCACAGCGATGTCGAAGATGTGATGTTTTACCGGATTCCCGATATTCATGGCACATTCGTGAAATGGTCGTACGCGAACATCCAAATGTTATCGCTACCTCAGAGATGCTATGCACCATCTCTCGTCGACTATAAAACCACATTCAAACTCACTTAAATCTTGATAACCTGCCATTGTAGCAGCAGTAACTGATCTAGCTGCCGACCGCATCGCGTTACTCTGATTGGTTCCATACCTCTGTTATTTGCATACGCACGCCTATACCAGTTTTTTTTTTTGCTCTTTGGTGTATTTAATATGATAAAAGAAAAAGGGGCGGCTGTAGATGTTTTTTATTTTTATTTTCTAACCTACTCTAAAACTAAGTGTTATATTTTAGTCCGCGGTAGGAACGGTATTATTGCGTCTCAGGGCTAACCGCTTACGCTTACAAGGGAAGGAAAAAACATGCAAGGAGACGTGCATCGCGGCAAAGAGGGACTGGGTTCCCCATGGCCGAGTTTGGCCATGAAAAACCTCCCTAATGTACTTATAGTTAACTAACTACATCTAGAAGAGAAAGGGAAAAACCGGCACAGACACCGTAAAAACCCTTTCGACAGGAAAGAATTAATAATTGTTGCATGTATTATGAGAAAATGCTACAGGAGAAAGATAGGTGGGTGCCATGCTCTTTATTATTGGGAGAGGAGAAACTAGTAGAGGGGTGGCTAGGCGTCTTTCCTTATTTGGCGCTGGATTAATCAGAGTGATGTGGTACATCACTCTGGTGGGGGGAGTGCGCTATTGTGCTACTCCCCCCTCACCCCTCCCCCTCGAATCGCCAGTGTATCCTGTGCAAATTTTTGTTCCTTAAAATTTCCTGGAAAAACGTATTCCCAGAATTCTGATTTTATTATGTATGTGTATGAGCGAAAGCGCTAATTTCACAGACAATATTGTACTAGGAAGTCGCCTGACGGCACCCCTCACCTACCTGGCGCCTGATATGCACTGCATGGTGCCTCAAATACACGCATTTACACTAAACTGCTAAACGCGCGTCCAACGTACTGATCTACGAGAATGAGAAACACTTCAGACGAGGGTTGAAGAGTGTTTTCAACACGTCGTGCTCATTAGAAACGCCATTCCAGAGCACTTAACCCTACCTAAGAACGGGTTTTTAATAGCGCCGTATCACAAAATTATCTCATTCGCATTGAAAAAAACTTTTGCGGTAGTTATTTTTACGTACAAGCAGGCAGCTCACGGCATTGGTTTTCTAACGTTAATCTATGAAAGCTCCAGTCGTCGGAGTGTAGGTACATCCGAGCGGAGCTGGACTCTGCGTTTGGGTGTGATTATTCTTGATTTCGAGTGCCGGGTTCAGTATTCTAGTTACTTGCACGTTGCAGTGACTACATTAAACTGTAACAGAGAGAAACTTTTCAACTTTTACACTTTTAACCCGTGACCACGCACAAATTGTTTGAGAGTGTTTAGTTACATAAAACACAAGTTGAATATGGGTTTATGTTTCCCTGTTATGTCTCGAGCGAATATATAAAGGGAAGTAAATAGTCTATGGATAACAGTGAGCGAATTGTCTCGCAATTACTAGTAAATAAATATGGTAGTAAAGTTATTTTCCTTTCATGTAATATACCTACCCAAATTAACAATGATTGATAAAATTAGTTTATTAAAATCACGTAGAACAGTGTTTGATGACAATATAGTGAACGTTAACGCTATATTTGACGTATTCATAAACAGTCTTCAAAAATATGTATTTAGTAGTTTAAAAATTCATTATAGTCACAAAGGTTTGCCTGCTTCTTCGTTGAAGAACATTAAATATTATAATGAATTTCTTTATAATGTGCTTACCAGCTTTTAAAAAAATACTATATTTTTACAGACTTCACTGGAATGTTATGAAAGAACTGAGTTTATATAAACGGACAAACGTAAAATAACTATTTATTAATACATAAACATAATTTCATTTCATGAAAAAAAAAAAAAAAAAAAAAGAGCTCTACTCTTATAGATGAAGAATTAAGAATGCTCGTTTTAAAGAACTGTGCCAGCATTTGTGTTTCTGATTGGAAATAAAACCGAACCGAGAAAGGCAGCCGCCGCCCACCGAACGGCAGTTGGTCGGCATCGGAACCTCCACCAATCGAAAGCAATCCAGGTGTGCTAACGCACGACAAACACGCGGTGCTTATTACCGGAGACGTTTCTGGAATTACANTATCGAAAGCAATCCAGGTGTGCTAACGCACGACAAACACGCGGTGCTTATTACCGGAGACGTTTCTGGAATTACAGGAACGGCTCTGGAATGTTAGCATAATTTCGCGCTTGTAATTGGGGCGGATATCCGACTCCATATTGGAGCGCGAAAGCGAGGCGGTAGACACGCAAAATCGGAGCCGGGTTTCGCCGCGACAACGCACTGCTCCAATTTAACAAGCAATTAGCAGGCCGTNGTAGACACGCAAAATCGGAGCCGGGTTTCGCCGCGACAACGCACTGCTCCAATTTAACAAGCAATTAGCAGGCCGTGTGACTTGCCCGCGCGACTGTTCGTCAACGCGAGTCTTCGAACGCGGTGCAAACTGGCAGGCGCATTACAGTTCTGGACCACCTTAAAATAAACTCGAGGGAAACCTAAATGTCCATAAAAAAAACAGTCCAAATCAATGAAGGAAAAATTAACTACTCACAAAAATGTTATTTTCTTTTGTGCTGATATTTAAAATTTAAAAAATAACAGCAATATGTTTAATTCCATTAAACGTTCACTACGTACTTTATAATTTAAAACATCTAGAAAGTGTGTTAAATTGAAACCCTTATCTGTCATCCAGCTGGACGTAGTTTTAATCAGGGAACGAGTTTTTTCTTACAGTATATAAAGCAAGGAATAAATTGCAATTTATTCTACAAAGGCACCAATTTCCGTTCGAATTTAATTTAAAAATTAAAAAAATAAATAAACATTTTTTTTAAAAACAGTGTTTCAAATATTTTGACTACAAAACCACATGCACTTAATAATTTTATTCTCTTATTATTTCAAGCACTTGATACGTAATACTTATTTTTATTAATAGAGACCCCAAAAAATGGTGAATATATCTTGCCACCCGCGGTGTAAAAAAAAAACCTCAAAGCGGCATATACAAATGAAGAAAGTGGTGTTTAGTAATATAACTTATTTCACAAACAAAGCTAGAATTTATGATGAAAAATATTTATGGGGAACTTCACTNTGGTGTTTAGTAATATAACTTATTTCACAAACAAAGCTAGAATTTATGATGAAAAATATTTATGGGGAACTTCACTGAAAACAATTCTTAGCTTAACTTTATTTGACCTAACTTATAAAAGGCTGTAATGTATTTTGGTGCCTGTTAATCTGCCTGTATTTTCATATAGGCCTAATGCCATATTTAACCTTTTTTCGTTAAACTATTAAATGACGAAATAATATAAGTGCTCTAAATAAAATTACTCATGATTATGCTAACCTTCAATGTGGGTTGTTATGGTGTGATCAGGCCTTAGCTGAATGGCTTGCCTGATAACACCTTCAAACGTTAAACCTGGAAACGAGTGGGATTGCAACACCACCATTTGGTCGTCGATCCTTGCGAAAGAAGACAGTTGCAGAAATCCCCTCCACCGGTCACTGAGCGTGGCCGCAGAACCACGCGCTTGATATAGGCCGGCGTAACACCTGGAACGAGCGTCTTTCGTCTTTAGTCCTTTGGGCTACCCGACCAGCGAAGCAGACCAGGAAGCTGGGTGTGTCCGGCCGTCGTTAACCATCTCGCAGAATCAGCATCCGGTTACAACAAGGTGATGACTTTCCAGTCAGGTTTAATTAAAATGGCGTGAATCATAATAATTAATTAAATAATAATCATTTTAAATTCAATGTAAAGCTCTCCCGATCAATAGTCCATTTAAATAGCAACTGTTTAATCTTCATGTTAATAAAACTCATCTAATACTGTTGTGCTCTACCAAATCATGAGTCATTATTTAAGATACGTCCCTAAATACTTTCAAGTACGAGCTGGCTGAAAAGTCTAGTTCGTAACAGCGTATTTAATCGTTCCCTCGTCGCTGGATGATCTGCATTTCCTAGAGGAATATTCACTTCCATCACTGCATAAACAGAACTAGAAACCAATTATTGTTTCTGAGCCTTTACCTTAATTACTGTTCTTACACTTTCGCCTATCGATATTTGTTTGGTTACGGCAGAATTTGTCTGACAAAATAACAGTTTTTTTGGTTTTGTGCGTGTCGTTTCCGATATGATATTTGCACGTGCCTTTGCGTGTACAATCAATCCTCACGTTGCAAAATTTTCACATCGTAAATTTATCACGCAAATAAAAAATATAAAATCCCTCCGATTTCATTTCTCTTTCACGGTCAAATAAGTATTGCCAACTTTATTGGCCTTCTGTCAAAGTTTAGCGTACACTCACAAATACTGTTACATCGAAAAACTATTCTTTGCGAAGAGTAAACAAATGTATAGATCGAAACCATAGATATAGACGCAATAAACAATGACCACCGATGAAAGTGGAAGATAGTTAAGCCGTGCTCGAATTAGTACTTTTTGTTTACTAAAAAGTCACGTAACCCCAATTAGTCGACTATAATGATGACGCAATTGGTATTTTAGTATTTAGTTTTTAGTATGTAACGATTAGTGTAGTTCACGAATTTGTCATTCGCCTAAATTATCTGGCCTGCGTTCTTTTCGTTTACGATCGTGATAGTGTAAATAAATAGAATTCACGGCATGAAGGCGTACTTTCGCGCTAAAATTCGTGAATTTTGCGTCTGTGTCAAAACAAAGGTATAATCGCGGAATTCGTCTAAATTATTCGCGTTTCGCGTTATTTCGTGAATTTCTAATTACAACATTTTTTGGGGTCCGTAGTTATTAATAATCGGAATTTTATTGTCCTAACACGCAGCAATATTTTTATTTTATTAGCAAGGATTTATATTGTGTTTCCTAATTTATATTAAAAATCAGAAAATTTAATACTGCGTATTTTTTATCACTGGTAACTCTGCTATTAAAAAAAAAAAGAGCATTAGATTTTAACTTGGTAGGCAGTGCCTTCATTTGCACTAACAGACTTTTCAAATAAAATGTTTAATCAATAAATAAGANGTAGACACGCAAAATCGGAGCCGGGTTTCGCCGCGACAACGCACTGCTCCAATTTAACAAGCAATTAGCAGGCCGTATGACTTGCCCGCGCGACTGTTCGTCAACGCGAGTCTTCGAACGCGGTGCAAACTGGCAGGCGCATTACAGTTCTGGACCACCTTAAAATAAACTCGAGGGAAACCTAAATGTCCATAAAAAAAAACAGTCCAAATCAATGAAGGAAAAATTAACTACTCACAAAAATGTTATTTTANGAAAAATTAACTACTCACAAAAATGTTATTTTATTTTGTGCTGATATTTAAAATTTAAAAAATAACAGCAATATGTTTAATTCCATTATACGTTCACTACGTACTTTATAATTTAAAACATCTAGAAAGTGTGTTAAATTGAAACCCTTATCTGTCATCCAGCTGGACGTAGTTTTAATCAGGGAACGAGTTTTTTCTTACAGTATATAAAGCAAGGAATAAATTGCAATTTATTCTACAAAGGCACCAATTTCCGTTCGAATTTAATTTAAAAATTAAAAAAATAAATACATATTTTTTTTAAAAACAGTCTCTAAAATATTTTGACTACAAAACTACATGCACTTAATAATTTTATTCTCTTATTATTTCAAGCACTTGATACGTAATACTTATTTTTATTAATAGAGACCCCAAAAAATGGTGAATATATCATGCCACCCGCGGTGTAAAAAAAAACCTCAAAGCGGCATATACAAATGAAGAAAGAGGTGTTTAGTAATATAACTTATTTCACAAACAAAGCTAGAATTTATGATGAAAAATATTTATGGGGAACTTCACTGAAAACAATTCTTAGCTTAACTTTATTTGACCTAACTTATAAAAGGCTGTAATGTATTTTGGTGCCTGTTAATCTGCCTGTATTTTCATATAGGCCTAATGCCATATTTAACTTTTTTTCGTTAAACTATTAAATTACGAAATAATATAAGTGCTCTAAATAAAATTACTCATGATTATGCTAACCTTCAATGTGGGTTGTTATGGTGTGATCAGGCCTTAGCTGAATGGCTTGCCTGATAACACCTTCAAACATTAAACCTGGAAACGAGTGGGATTGCAACACCACCATTTGGTCGTCGATCCTTGCGAAAGAAGACAGTTGCAGAAATCCCCTCCACCGGTCACTGAGCGTGGCTGCAGAACCACGCGCTTGATATAGACCGGCGTAACACCTGGAACGAGCGTCTTTCGTCTTTAGTCCTTTGGGCTACCCGACCAGCGAAGCAGATCAGGAAGATGGGTGTGTCCGGCCGTCGTTAACCATCTCGCAGAATCAGCATCCGGTTACAACAAGGTGATGACTTTCCAGTCAGGTTTAATTAAAATGGCGTGAATCATAATAATTAATTAAATAATAATCATTTTAAATTCAATGTAAAGCTCCCCCGATCAATAGTCCATTTAAATAGCAACTGTTTAATCTTCATGTTAATAAAACTCATCTAATACTGTTGTGCTCTACCAAATCATGAGTCATTATTTAAGATACGTCCCTAAATACTTTCAAGTACGAGCTGGCTGAAAAGTCTAGTTCGTAACAGCGTATTTAATCGTTCCCTCGTCGCTGGATGATCTGCATTTCCTAGAGGAATATTCACTTCCATCACTGCATAAACAGAACTAGAAACCAATTATTGTTTCTGAGCCTTTACCTTAATTACTGTTCTTACACTTTCGCCTATCGATATTTGTTTGGTTACGGCAGAATTTGTCTGACAAAATAACAGTTTTTTTGGTTTTGTGCGTGTCGTTTCCGATATGATATTTGCACGTGCCTTTGCGTGTACAATCAATCCTCACGTTGCAAAATTTTCACATCGTAAATTTATCACGCAAATAAAAAATATAAAATCCCTTCGATTTCATTTCTCTTTCACGGTCAAATAAGTATTGCCAACTTTATTGGCCTTCTGTCAAAGTTTAGCGTACACTCACAAATACTGTTACATCGAAAAACTATTCTTTGCGAAGAGTAAACAAATGTATAGTTCGAAACCATAGATATAGACGCAATAAACAATGACCACCGATGAAAGTGGCAGATAGTTGAAGCCGTGCTCGAATTAGTACTTTTTNTGGAAGATAGTTAAGCCGTGCTCGAATTAGTACTTTTCGTTTACTAAAAAGTCACGTAACCCCAATTAGTCGACTATAATGATGACGCAATTGGTATTTTAGTATTTAGTTTTTAGTATGTAACGATTAGTGTAGTTCACGAATTTGTCATTTGCCTAAATTATCTGGCCTGCGTTCTTTTCGTTTACGATCGTGATAGTGTAAATAAATAGAATTCACGGCATGAAGGCGTACTTTCGCGCTAAAATGCGTGAATTTTGCGTCTGTGTCTAAACAAAGGTATAATCGCGGAATTCGTCTAAATTATTCGCGTTTCGCGTTATTTCGTGAATTTCTCATTACAACATTTTTTGGGGTCCGTAGTTATTAATAATCGTAATTTTATTGTCCTAACACGCAGCAATATTTTTATTTTATTAGCAAGGATTTATATTGTGTTTCCTAATTTATATTAAAAATCAGAAAATTTAATACTGCGTATTTTTTATCACTGGTAACTCTGCTATTAAAAAAAAAAAGAGCATTAAATTTTAACTTGGTAGGCAGTGCCTTCATTTGCACTAACAGACTTTTCAAATAAAATGTTTAATCAATAAATAAGAAATAAAAATACGCATGTATTTACATATAAATCTATATTCAGTAACAAAACTGTTTTCCTTAAGAATAAAACTTTATTTTGACAGGGCACGAATTTTTGAAGTAAGTCGTTGATTTATAATTTATGAAATAGTTTAAAGGTGCAAATGTTTTGAGAACACTGACTTCAGACAGTAAGATATCGAAAATAAATATTCTGTGTTCAGATTTACTATTAACATAGTAGTAGTTAGAAATTGTATGTTCTGGGACACCAGGCATCCTGGCGGGGACAAGAGGACAAGCCGACGGCCATCTCGGATGATGTCACGCAGCCCTTTCGGATGATGTCATGCAGCAATATCCTGCTCTGTCATTCCTTGCCTACATCGGCCATGTTTTATTTACCCTCCCGCTCTGTCATTCCTAGCTAACAGTGGCAATCTTGGATGTCTTCAATTCATGCTCTTGATTCCATGTGGGGGTTTGCTCAGAGGCCTCCCGATTTCCNCAGTGGCAATCTTGGATGTCTTCAATTCATGCTCTTGATTCCATGTGGGGGTTTGCTCAGAGGCCTCCCGATTTCCTTTATTCTCTCAGGTTTGCTCATCTCTTTCTACCAGATATCCCTACTTCATGCTCTTGCATTCCATGTTATCCNCCCTTTATTCTCTCAGGTTTGCTCATCTCTTTCTACCAGATATCCCTACTTCATGCTCTTGCATTCCATGTTATCCTTCCCAGGCCCATGGGGGTTTCTCTGTGCTATCCCTCCCATGTGTCGAGAGTTTACTCTGTGCAACCCACCAAAGTCCCCACCAGGACACTAGGNTTTCTCTGTGCTATCCCTCCCATGTGTCGAGAGTTTACTCTGTGCAACCCACCAAAGTCCCCACCAGGACACTAGGATATCCCCCTCAGGTCCCCACCATGACAGTAGGGTTTTCTCCATGCTATCCCTTCCAGGTCCCCACCAGGAAACCAGGTTCTATCCTGGAGGTTGCCTCAGAGTTCTCCCGGTTTCCTTCCTGCCACTCGTCCATTCTCGATGTCCCCACTTCACGCTCTTGCATTCTGTGTGGGGGAGGTTTTCTCCATGCTATCCCTTCTGGCTCCCCACCAAGATGCCAGGTTCTATTCCTTAGACTCCTCCCAGTCTCCTTCCTGCTTCNCATGCTATCCCTTCTGGCTCCCCACCAAGATGCCAGGTTCTATTCCTTAGACTCCTCCCAGTCTCCTTCCTGCTTCTCATTCGTTCTCTCCCCCTAGCCTCAAACACCCTACCCCTCCCATCTTTCTATGTCAACCTAAGGCGAAGTGGATTTTACACGTTACCTCGCTGCATGTGGGCCGGAACATAGCAAGCACTAGCGCACGCGCGGGAAACATTTTTGTTCTGTAACAACTTGTAGTAGATTAGTTAGCCACTTACACAGCAGCATGGTCGCTCTCGCTCTCATCGCCCTTGCAGCATTGCCCTCGCACTTTACCATCCGCATTGCATAACCATGCAGAAAGCTCCTGGGCTTGGGACCGGGGCAGTATACTACGCTAGCAAACACACCACCAGAATTTCTTTCACTTGTTTGAGTATAAGGAAAAATAAACACAAGCGCACCNATACTACGCTAGCAAACACACCACCAGAATTTCTTTCACTTGTTTGAGTATAAGGAAAAATAAACACAAGCGCACCACAAGCTTAGTGTACTGGCGGCTTACAATGCTGGAAGGGGAAGAACGACCCTCCTAAAACAAGTCACAGTGGACAAAGGAACACAAAGCCAGGCTACAGCAAAAGGGAAGAGTACAATAGAGGTAGATGAAGAGAAAAGGGGATGGGGAGACAGCGCAGTAACTNACAGGCTACAGCAAAAGGGAAGAGTACAATAGAGGTAGATGAAGAGAAAAGGGGATGGGGAGACAGCGCAGTAACTAGTGAATAAAAGAAAGTACGATGCGATCACTAGTTACTACAGTGCTAGTATGATACGAATACCATTTTACACTCGCAATCCCAGGTCGGAGACCCAACATAGATGGCAAATCCCAAGTGCTAGTGCATACATGAATGATGGTACAATGTGAAATAGTGCACATATCATGACTTACCAGTAACATGCCTGACAAGATAAGGATGCCTCTTGTATGGGATACAGCGTGCTACCATCCAGCATAACAGACAATATGAATACAGCTATTGCATGTGCTATAGTATGCTGCTGGAGAAACACATAACTGGAACAATGTACAAGTATGCACATGAGTGATTGCAGAAACAGTATATAAACATATCAGGATTTACTGTTACCATCCATCAACAATAGCATACCTGGCAAGATGAAAATGGCTTTTGACATATTTTAAGGACTCGAGTTCCTAGGGTAAATCTGGATGAATTGTATTAATCCTCTGGGTTTGCTCCGAACATCCGGATTGGTCTTCAGGTCGACGCGGTCCCAGAAGTGTTTTTTTCATCTTTACTTGACGGCACTTGTTCACCTGAATATTTTCAAAATCAATTAGATCATTTGAGGGAAGAGTTTAGAGATGTCATATCTCCGCGATTTGGGAAATGCGTTGTACTTCCGTGTAATATTTCCTTGATGGATGATATTCTGGTGCGCGACCGACATTTAAAATGTCCCCTTCTAAGCTCCAAGCCTTAGAGAAGATTATTGATAGGTTGCTGGAAGCTGGCGTTATTGTTCCATCCATGTCAGACTACAGTTCACCCGGATTTATGGTACGCAAGAGAGTAGGGACAAGTATCATTTGGTGGTCAACCATTCTTTGGTGAATAAGAAAATCCATAAAGACCCTTTTCCACTGCCTACTATGGATAATGCCCTTCAGCACCTCGGTAAAGCCCACGCATTTTNAAAATCCATAAAGACCCTTTTCCACTGCCTACTATGGATAATGCCCTTCAGCACCTCGGTAAAGCCCACGCATTTTAAGTGTTAGATCTTAATAAAAGTTTTTACCAGTGTTTGCTGGATCTTTATTGCAGGGAATATACTCCTTTAGCACACCGTAGAGCCAGTTCAAATTCACACATATTCCTGTGTGCTCTAATTTTGGCAGTCAAGCCTTGTCCCATGGTTAGGTTAGTTATTGAACCAGCAAATCAGTAACATATTGGCAGGAGTCAGTCTGCAGCAGTCAGTCTGCATAAGTCAGTCTGCAGGAGTCAGTCTGCAGGAGTAAGTCGGCAGAAGTAAAGTGTATGAATTTATGTATGCTTGAAGACGATGCCAGCCACTGACAATGTTAAATCGAGTATGTCCTGCACAACTACATGCGTACCTTCACCGTCTGCCCAAAAATCTCATGGAAAACAATGCTGTCACATTGCCAAGTCCTTCAGTAATAGTTGCAATGTACGGCGACATGAGAAGAGTGACTGTTTGAAAAACCCATTTCATGCTTTATAAGCTGCTATAAATGTTCCAGGAAGTTCACTGAAAGTTATAACTTAAATAATGATATATAAAATAACTTAAATAAAACTTAATGCTACTAAATCTAATGTTTTTTTTCTCCCACTGAGAAACAACATGTGTTGACTTCGTTACATCTTGTTAATATATTGCATAAAATGTTCGCAGATGACGAGGGAACTCGCATGATGGAGCATTACGACAATGATGGCATGCAGTCTATGCAAAGGGATACAATGAAGGAACACATAAACATATGCAAGGGTTCGTCTACTGGGAGCCAGCAAGTAATCTCTCACACATTTTTGAGATATCTTCAATCGTCAATGAACTGAAGGATCAGGGTTATATAATATAAGACTGTTGGCTACTTTCCATGATTTACAAACAACAGGGAAATGAAAATATAGAATGTACAAAAATAATTAGAAATATAGAATGTATACAAGTAATTAAATTAAATTTATCTATGCATAATAATGTGTGTTTAATTACTTATACAGTCTGTTCTGCTTCAGTGGTGTATACAATCTATTTCGAGAGTCTGTTTTGAATAAAATTTGTGCGAGCATGTGTAGGAGGATTATGATAGGATCTGAAGTATAATGTCATATTAGAGTCAATTAAAATCGGCTGGGCTCTATATGACGAACGAACGAACTGAGAAATGCTTGTTGATGTAAGTTTTTAGGCCAGTAATTCGTGTGGGAATAAACGCACATACAGGTTGGGTGTGGTTATGTAACCAAGCTTGTGTNTGGGTGTGGTTATGTAACCAAACTTGTGTTTGTTATCGACCGGCATGAGAAGTACGGTACTGCTTTTTTGTATATCAGACTCAAAAATTTATATTAGTAAGAAAACTTTCAATATTGCTTGCTAGTTTAACTTTCATTACAAAACTCTTTTGAGTATATACTAGTTTTGAATATACTTTGCTATATACGTATGGTACATGGGTTATATTAAGAAATATGTGTTTTTTTACATACATATATATATTCACATTAAAAAAAAACCTTTATAATTTAGTTGACATCTGTTTCGCTTCTTTTCGTAAATATGAAGTCGACATTTCACAGCCTGTTTATGCTGTTTATGCATCATCTTCTGTGTGGATAAACATGGAAGGCCCAGAGGGTGGAACTGCTGCTGGTGGAGTCACTTCTACCATAACTACTTCTGGAGTAGGCTACATAAGCTGCGGTTCTTGATTCATGGTGCATGAAAAAACATATCCGCATTATTCATATAGTCCAGCTTGAATTGATATGAATGCTTTTGGGGAAAATCTAGCTTCTTTAAGAAGTTTTTGTCTGTATAAGAAGTACAAAATTGTTGGTAAAAGACCAATTATGACTTTCTTAATACTTCTATTATGTTGTTTACTATCACATTATTCTCTGTACTTGATGTCTTCGGGGTCCCTGGGCATCGCATAAGATGTTGCTAGCTTCGGAGCACAGAGATGAAAAGTGCAATTACTATCTTCGCACGCGAAACTGGTTACTACCCTGAAGATTTCGTATGGTGAAAATTAATTCCACTTNCAGTGCAATTACTATCTTCGCACGCGAAACTGGTTACTACCCTGAAGATTTCGTATGGTGAAAATTAATTCCACTTTAGACGGAAATGTACGTTCTCACTACACACTTCAAAGTGTATCGAGCTGTAAATATCACCACGTTCATTTTTAAAAGTAATACCATATTGCACACAATGTAATCCTTCACGAAAGTAGTCGTAGCAAGTGCTGGGGTTGTAAACAGGGTGATTCTAAAATCACGGGACAAACATTGAGGGGTGGTATAGCTCACTAAAATAAACAATTATTATATAGGGATACATGGGCTGAAGTGACGCGTTGAGGCACAAACACAAAAAATAACACACGAAATGCAACGCATTGTTTATTTACGTCGCCGCTAAATGCCTTTTTACAGCAATGTTTATAATAATTGCTCAAAATTGCTACCACCGACAGTAATGCAAGCTTGGTAGCATCGGTGGAGTGATTGGCAAACAGATTCAAATATGCCGGGTATTTCACGCATGCGTGCAGCCGCACAGGATAGTCGAGCGACGAGGTCTTCAATGGAATCAACTGGAGTCTCGTAAATGAGGGCTTTCAAATGCCCCCATAGGAAAAAATCGAGACTCGATAAATCTGGTGGCGATCGTGGTGGCCATCGGACTCCGGGTGGTGCGGGAGTTGCGGAGTTGCGCAGTGAAGGCGGGTATAATTCCTATACAATAATTGTTTGTTTAAGTGAGCTCTACCACCCCTAAATGTTTGTCCCGTGATTTTAGAATCATCCTGTATGATGCATGGTGCTGACTCGGTGCTAGTAGGATCAGGTAACAGGAACACTTCNCCGTGATTTTAGAATCATCCTGTATGATGCATGGTGCTGACTCGGTGCTAGTAGGATCAGGTAACAGGAACACTTCTTCATCTTCCTCGCAGTCTTCAGAAAATTAATCATCACCAACGTTTCCAGGGTCCATGGTGGCCGGGCTGGCTGACTGCTGCTGACCACAGAATGGGCAGAAGAAGACTGTTTGCAGACTGGCACACAAATGGATGAGTCACTGGATGAGTCACTGGAGGTCGAGTCACTGGTTTCTTCTGTTGTACAGTCACTGAAGGATGAACCACCACTGTTGCTAGCATAGCCCCTGCTGCCAGAGTCCATGCTATATGTTTCTGGATGCATGTTTCACAGACAATTGACATTTACGAACATACCTGCTTTATTTATAGAGTCCCATCTGCTTGGTCAGGAGGTTTGATGGCTAAAACTTGGCTTCACTAAGTAATTTCTGTCTGTAAATGGGGTAGAGTTCGTTCACACACACCCTAGTTTGCAGTTCAGTTGAGGATTGTTCATGGCAGTTCACAGCACTGTGCAGGTCCCCAGTACACGATTCAGGATATCTTAGTGGCACTTTGAATGCTTCTTTAAACAGATTGTAATGTGTCAAGGAACTTTTCATTAGTCTCCTCGACAGTAAATGCTCGCATTGAGGATCATCATCAAATGTGTTGTCCACTTCGCTTAAAATTAGATTTTTCATTTTTAGCAGTGTGCATGGAAAACTATGCATATATGGTCGGCAAAGGTTGACTGCCCATTCGCTGACAATTTCAGGTTTTATACAGTCCGGCGTGGCTATTGTGTCCCATGAAAAGTAAACATGTACATACTTTGCACATTGCTCAACAAATGCTACCAGGGGATCGTCCACAGAATATTCCGCACTCTGGAAGCCCGTGTGCCCACACCAGTAGTCTGTCTCTGGATCAAACATGGCTGATTGACAGCCGAAGATTGGATGAATACGTATGCTCAGTGTACGAATGCAGGTAACTGGGGTTCACATATCTCCCAAGTTGTTCTGCCATGGTTCAAAATGACGATGTGACATTTTCCATTGCAATGCTCGGACCTCCAAGTTATCATGTATTTGTCTGGTCTTTTGAGTTTATGTACAATTCTGCTATGACCCCAAACATGACGTAGGCGTTCTTCTTTTGCTTTGCTTATCAGCTCACTGGCAGTGCAGGGTGGCTTCCAGTTTGGCCGGAGGTAGTGCACTGGGCAGGTAATAAAGCAGTATGATACTGGAACCAAGCTGAAAAACCATCTTCTTCATTCATGCTTACCCAGTACTCCAGTCCATCGCAGCTTTCTATTCGATCTGGCATACCAGGTATCCAGAAGTGAACACTGCGGTAGCTCACGGTAATATCGGAGTAATATGCTACATCTTCAGGTCGGAACTACAAAGACTTGATGTCATGAAAGTAAGGTCACAACTAATACTACGCGCCTTTTCCTCCAACTTTATATCAGCTTCCCCCTCTTCATTGTCCTCCCCCACTCCACTACCATTTTGGAAGGGCCAGTGCTTGCTCGTGAAGCCTGTTGACTCATTCGCTTTTCCATATTTTGTTAACTCCAGTACCTGACGCCAAGCAGGTGCAAGTCTGTGAAAATGCTAACACAGCTATTCTCACGCATGCTGACTTAGGCTATCTGACACCATGTAGATTGTTAAAATGATGTGGAAGCACGTATGTGTACAGACTCCAGCTAGTGCAGGTGCAGGCCTGTGAAAATGCTAACACTGTTCTTGCCATGCAATCACAGATTTTTTTAAAACTTTTGTCAAGGTCAGATGCCCTGCCTATACATGCATGGTCGCAAAATAAACTCCAGCAATCTAAATGGCATACATATTTCATTCAGAAAGTAATTTTTTCCAGAATTTATTTCCTTATTGTATTAGTTTATTTTCTCTGTTTCGAAAAACAAAATGTTTACTAGGTTTTTTCACCACTAAATTTTACATTACCCTTTATCTAAATTTATTGGGTACATGACAAACAATAACATAACAGGTAAAATTGTTTTAAAATTATACACATATTTTATTCATCAAACACTTTTATTATGTTTTCACATACATTTTAAGTAATAGTAGTTTGCACTGACAGGCAAAAAACGTTTTTAAATGCTTTTTTTCTGCATTTATGTTTCGACATATTTTTGCATTATTCATACATAGATAAGCAAAATCATTTTTAAGACACAAATACTTCTTTATAAAAAATTCCCTGCGTTTTTTGTTTACATACACCATGTGCCTAAAAATAGAATTGACAACCACAAATTTATTAACACTATGTTCCTCTGTTCGAAACACTGTTTCTTTATACTGTTTGTTATTATTATCCACTGTCCTTCCCCGTCCTTATCCGGTGAGCCTGTCTTTACTTCGCAACGGCAGGCTGCAGCAAGTCGTGTTCACCTCGACGAATGGATTCGTGTCAACTTCTTCATTCGGTAGGAGTCTATGCATCTCGCCATCGCATTCTTCACTGAAGCAAAGCACTGTTTCCTTCCCCTCCTCCCTCGTCTAATATTTTGTAGTCCCTACACTGGATGCCTTCTCTAATGTTCAGCTCCAACAGTTCGTCGGTGCCGCATGGTAGGTTACGTCCGGCCTCATGTTGTACACTGCGCAGGTTTCACCATCGGACTGGATTCTGTCCATAAAATACACTTTTGACTTGCCTTCGGCGTTCATGATGCTCGGGATTGTACGCAGGCACCAGGGTGTAGTAGAGGTGGGAATGATTCACAGCATCACAGGCTTTTATGTTTTTCACAGCATCCTCATAGTGGGTCGCCTAGCCAGTACTCCACTCGCCGGAACCCGCGGATGGCGTTGGTACAACACTTCACCATACCTGACTCGAAGGAGTTGGTGTACATTATAGTGCATCGAATATCGCGGTGGTGTGATGGGAGTAGCTATGGTGGGCGCCAACCAATTGCTGCTGGTGGCGATAGTGGTCTGCGTGGAGACCTCGTGCGCTGGAAGCCAATCGTCGCATGTCGTCGAGGTGCAGGTGGTGACGGGTCAGAGACCTGATGTGATCAACTGCATGAGGTCGGCGGTCGCTTGGTCTGCATACACGTTCATGTTTTTCACTGTGCGGACCCTT
>NQII01008070.1:0-81493 GCA_002778355.1 Clitarchus hookeri | reverse complement strand
TATATATATATATATATATATATATATATATATATATATATGCGGGATGGGTGACGTGAAAAGAGAAATGGCAAAGATTTGTAACATTTATTATTGTGTTTTTTAACTTTTTCTATTGACGTTTTTAAGATAAGTTGTTAAAAGATTTTTCAGAATTTATACAAGTGTTTGTGATGACCCTGTTGGTCACAATAGGCGTTTTTGTAGAACCACAGCATAGCATAAAGATTTTTCAAATACGAATTTTTTCGGGGTTCTCCTTTAAACACCACATTTTTCCTTTAGGATCTTACATTCTCTGCGCCGTCTCCTGATAGTATATACTATCTATTGCAAATGGTTCAGCGGCTCTGCTAGTGTAATCAGTACTTCTGTATGCAAGCTTATCGTTTNGTATATACTATCTATTGCAAATGGTTCAGCGGCTCTGCTAGTGTAATCAGTACTTCTGTATGCAAGCTTATCGTTTTGAACTCACTAGTATTTGTACAAACTTTTTCGCACTCTACAGGCAAAGCCACACATTCCTAAAAAAGGTTCGACTGCGAGTGTTTCAATGAGTAGGGCTTTTTTTGTCTACTTACTGAAGGAAAGAAAAGGCTATGAGATCTCTTTCCTGTCTGTACATCTGTATATGTGTGTTTCTGTGTGTTTGTCTGTGCATGTGTCCTCCCCACCCCCCTCCCCTTCTAGACATTCAAAACCTTTTGAATGCGTTAACCGAATTTCACCAAACTCGCTACACATATATAACTAAGTAAGGATACCCGACTTTTATAGTTTTCAACCACGCCAAGCACTTACTTTCAAAATTGCGGCCATTTTAAAATTTAGGGTGGTATGTCATATCTCGGAAACCATTCCACCTACTTTAACCAAAATTTATATGCTGACAAAGAAAGTTGAATGCATTTAATTTAGAGGTAAATGTTGTTGGTCCACCATTTTGCAAGATAGCANTATATGCTGACAAAGAAAGTTGAATGCATTTAATTTAGAGGTAAATGTTGTTGGTCCACCATTTTGCAAGATAGCATTACATGAAAAAAAAAGTACTCTATATCTCGAAAACTACTCAACCTATTTTCACTAAATTTGGCATGAAAGTAATTCTATGATTGGCTAGGGAAACGCAAGTAATTTAACATAATTAGACACTTTTTTTTCAAAATAGCGGCCATACAAATATTTTAGGTTTATTTGGTATTATTACCGTACTGTTTTACCAATTTCAACCAAATTTTGTTTGCTAACAATATATATTGCAAGCATTATATAAGTCAAACAAGAACCACTTTTGTGCGCCATTATGTAAGATAGCGTTACATGAAAAAATAAAGCTTTTACATTATATCTCGAAAATTACTTAACCAAATTTCTTCAAATTCGGCAAGTAAGTAATACTGGCGAAATAAATAAATGTAAATTAACTTAATTATGCACTTATTTTCAAAAAGGGTGGTCATGCAAATGTCATAGGTTTATTTGGAATAACTACCACATAATTTGGCTAATTTAAATTAAATATTGCATGCTGAAGCATCATATAATATAAATAACAACCGTTTTTGCAAACCACTTTGAAAGATAGCACAGTATGTAAAAATTAATTTTTATGTTATATCTCGAAAATTACTTAACCTATTTTTTGTCAAATTTGGCACATAATAAATACTATGATAGGCCAGGTAAATATGAGTAATAAAACTTAACTAGGCACTTATTTTCAAATATTTTAGGTTTATTTGGTATAACTACCATACCATTTAACCTATTTCAACCAAATTTTGTACACTGACAGTATCCATTACAAGCATCAAACAAGCCAAAACAGCCACTTTTGTCCACATTTTGTAAGATAGTGCTATGTAAATTAATTAAGTTTTTGTGTAATTTCTCTAGAAACAATTGACAGATTCCTACCAAATTTGGAAATCAAATAGTACTTCCGCAATTGATATTTAATAAAATTTGGAAGTTTGTCAGCCACTTATTTTAAAAGTGGCGGTCGTCTATCTATTTTTCTTTTGTATGTTATATCATCAAAACCATGTAATTAATTCCAAAGAAACTTTGTATGATGGCTGGTATGAAGGCTGTATATATTACAACAATCAAATATGCACACACAAAATATCTTTTTTCCGCCCTTCTGAAAAATAGTATCACTCGATAAATTAAAATTATGTGATCTCCGAAAAACAACCGATTTCTACCAAATTGGATAACAATTAGCACTAAGGCAGGCTATGTAAACTGATGAATTTTGAGAGGGTCATACAAACATATTTTCAAATCGGTGGCCATATAAACATTTTAGCTCTAAATTTTTTATATACGAAACTGCAAAAAAATTTTAACTTAACTTTGTATGCTGACAGTATAAGTTATATCCATCCCAATTGTCAATGCAAAGCCACATTTATCCGCCATTTTTTAAGATGATGCCTCATGAAATAATATAGTTTCTATGCCGTTACTCGGGAAACAATCAATCGATTTCTTTTGAATTTGGCGAAGATGTTGTACTGTGGTAGGCTATATTCATTTATGTAATTTAAGTATGTGTGTCTCTTATTTTCTGAATGGCATGTATACAAATTTTTTTAGCTTAGTGTGCTATATATACGAAACTATGTAGCAGATATAAATTTATCTTTGTATATTGTATTTATGACAATAATCGAATGTGCTAATAATATATATACTTTTTTGCACTCCATTTATGAAGATCGTCACATTATCAATGAAGATTTTATGCCATATCTCGATGACCAATTAACCGATATGCATACAGAGATCCTCCTTTGCCGGATTTCTTGCAAAGTAGAGTCAGGTGAGTATAGTGAATATTTTGTCATATTTGCGGAATAAATTGACTAATTTCCATAAAATGTTGCACACCTACAGAAGGCCCAGTGAAGTTAAATGATTTAAATTGGGCCAGACAATGATTTAAAAAATGGTGGTCATATAAATATGTTCATATGTTTCGCATATATATTTAACAATTTAACAATTTCAATCAGACTTTTTATGCTGCCATTACATATTACAAATATTGTGTACAGAGCCTCTATTTAAGCAATTTTGTAAGACATCCCCATTTAAGAAAATGTTTTTATGCCATATCTCGGAGACCAATATGCCGATTTCCAGTAAATTTTTCACACAAGTAGCATTATGGTACGCCATGTAAACTTTTGTGTTTTAGTATCTCAGACACTTATTTTCAAACTGATGGCTGAGTAGATATNGTTATGGTACGCCATGTAAACTTTTGTGTTTTAGTATCTCAGACACTTATTTTCAAACTGATGGCTGAGTAGATATTTCAGGTTAGTGAACCTTATCATGCAAAACATTAGACTCATTTCATCCCAATTTGATGTTCCGAATCCTACCTCAATGAAGCAGTTGATTGCAAGTTAGCTTAATTTTACGAGTTTTTCTTAAATCGAATTCCGGGTAAGTCACTTGTGTATTTTAATGGTCTTTTTACTGCCTCTCATATTTCTAGTTCCCTCTCTATTAATACTGTTGTGAATGAGACGTCAACGACTACCTACCAGCTAAACTTTCAAGAACTTCACTAAAATGTATTTGCACCTATGTAGAGGAAAGTATGCTCATAGTTATCAGTAACTTCTTGTTGTCATTTGACACACCGATTAATAATCAATCAACTTTTCAATGGCTCATTTCTCCCTTAGTATAAAGAGTAAGTATAAAGTGACATATATTTCCCACTTGATTTTGCAAAAGTAATTGCCACACAATGTTTGTCGGACGAATTCCGCCCCATCTGTATATACGAAATTGGTTGAAAGTGAATCCTAAGGACTGTACACATCTTTGAAGAGCTGGACTTGAAGCAATAGTCTATAACAAAGCAAAAGTCTATAAAAAATAATGGAGAAATGATTTTAGTGAAACACTGAGTATCTGGGAAATACGTGACGGAACAAAGATCTGCTAACACCACAACGCCTGCCTTTGCCATACATTTATTTCATGTAAATAATCACGGTTACTACCCTTATCATGAACTAATCTCCATGACGCGGTAGCGCAATTGGAATTTAAGTTATAAATAATTNTTTGCAAATAAAAACTTAAAGGTAACTTTATTTTAACAGAAACAATACATGTATTCTCATTATTCGTGGTGGATATGCTTCCAAAATTTGTGAAATTATTTTTTTTTTGTTTTTGTTTGTTTTTTTTTTGCTGGCCATCCCGGTATCGACATACACAGCTGAAAGGTTTTTATAGTCTAAGAAGGCCAAAACTTACTTGATATCGGCAATGAGACAACGCCGACCAAATCATGTGGCAATTTTGAAGTGCCACCGAAATCTAACAAATTCAAACTATATTAAATAGCCAATTAATTCATTTCAAGAGTGGGAATAAGATGAAAAATATTTGTAATAAGGAACTAATGACAAAATACTGAGGCACACATATTTTTCAAATTAAAATCACGTTTGCTAGTACTATTTATTTTAACAGAATTTGTTAGTTTTATGTAGCAACAAATGCACTTTATGTTGTAAAATATTTTTTTGTTAAAAAGTATTGCTTATTTTATCATCTTCCTTTTAAACCACAATAGGATGTTTATATTGTTTACAAATGCTATCACTTTTTAATATTCCAGCAATACTCTTGTTTTTATTGTGTCAAAATGTTTTATTGCAAAAATAGTGTAATTCAGAATTGCAGGCCCATAGGAATGAAAACTATATGCAAAAAATATAACTGAGGGCTGTAATATCAGATTATTGTCTGAACACATTCTAAGCCATGGTTACCTGTGAAACATGAAGCAATCGTTAATGGCAATAAATTCTTCCAGATTGTGTTGCGACTTGATTACACGCGAGNTTACCTGTGAAACATGAAGCAATCGTTAATGGCAATAAATTCTTCCAGATTGTGTTGCGACTTGATTACACGCGAGAATTCGAATTTCAATACAGAGACATTATAGCCGACGGAAAAAGTACGTTAATTTAATAGGAGCGCACAAATAAAAAATCGAAATCATTCGATAATAACAGAGATGCTAGCAAAGTAGATGGCTCGGGTTTCAGTATTTTTTTAAGCACAGAATTTAATGCACTTGTGTAAGACGTTTTTAAGTTGTGCCGAATGCCGCGCCATTTTAGTGTGTTGGTAAGCTGTCCCGTCTGTGGGGAAACTAAGTGAGTTGCCAGTCACCATTTGCAGCCATGTAACAGATTTAACTTTCAATCTAAACAAATGAACATCGGCTTTCCTCCCCCCATAATTTACGTAAATCGGCGCATATGTATGTAGTGTTCCAAACGAATAATCTGTAATTGTATGACAGTATTAATATCCATTTCACAGTTACCAAATTTCTCCTTGGTGAGAGAATCGCAGTCCCTTCGTATGCAAGGAAATGTCATACAAATGAGTAAGGGTGTTCTTTGACAACCTGCAAGGCCGGCAACACTAGCCGAACACACGCCATGGGAGGCGACCGCTGGAATAAGCGTGCCATAGCAGTTCTGATCTCTCTCTCATGTAACTTGGCAATATTTTGACAGTTCGACGAAAAATGCCACATTTTTACTGTTTGTTTATGTATCCTTTCGCCATCACCTGGTGCGTCAAGTGGAGGCTGTATTTTTTTATAAAATAGCTGTCAGATAATCCACTTGTCATTGTACTGCAATGGTAAAACATTTTAAAGGTATTTATAGAATGACAGGTGTCAAAAAATTCATAGTTTATAAAGGTAAAAATATGAAACCTTGCAAAATATTAAATATTTGCTAACTCTTTTTTTAATTTATCCGAGACAGCGAATTTGGATTAACATTTGCGAAATGGTAATTGTAGTTCTTATCACACTTTGGACGTTACAGCTAATATGATAACACTGGAAATAAAAGTAATTCGGTGAGCTTGCTTGACAACGCACTTTCATTCGCCAACAACTTATCAACGACTATTACAAAGCAGTGCTATTACTGATACCGAGTTGGAAATATGTGGCGCGGAATAACGTAAGAATTGCTTCAAAACTACCCACGTGTGTCCCACTTTCTTCGTTTTATTAATACAGCATAGTAACAACACGAAAACAACAAAGAGATAGGTTTGCGGGAGAACAACATGGCGTCTAATGTACGTAGACGTAACTATTACTGGCCCAAAAGAAATTACTAGTTATAAAAATCCCTGTACACAGAAATACATGTTACTTTAAAAATTATACAAAGCTCGCGAAAAAATAAAACCATTGGTATATGTTCGTCAAATTGTTATTTTACACAAGGAAGCTGTTTTTTTCTGGCTAGTAGTGCTTCGGGAGACAGCTGACAGATGGCGCGTCATGGCAGGGCAGGGAGTGTTGTGTGCCGAGCGCGTTACTCAACAGGTAACAACATGTTCGCCTGCCTCTTGATCCCATCTTTTTTAAAAGTTGACTTTTCTCCTATTACTGGCTCGAAACGACATGAGTTTGAAATATATATCGTCAATTTATTTTAAAATTAATTCGAAAATACCCTGCGATATTTCCGAAGGCTTTTGGAATTAATATCAAGCATGTATGGAAGGCATGGATGGAGAGTGGGGATACGACGTGAAAAGAACTCCCAAGGTTTGAATGTGGTGTTTAATTTTAATACGAAACGTTTTAATGTACATTTCAATTTGAACACCTATACATTATTACTTTAGCACGAAGATTAGTTTGTAACACTAACAACTGCTGCTTTGTGACCACGTAAAATAATGAGTATTCATTATTATAGGAACTCTTTCTTATCGCGCGTATTTTTTGCTTGTCTGATGTGCGTCGGCAGTGAACTCCGAATAGCCAATGTAATATTAATTTTTGTTCGTTAGTGCATCTGTTGATATAGAATAATGTAGTGGCATATTTTTTGTTTCGTATACGTCAAGTTACCACTCATCTTGCCAAGCTATGAGACAGTGTAAGGATCGACTTGTGTTACGATGGCGGTGGTGCTGTACATTGTAAATCGTCGTTACGAAAGTGTTCGCATGACCAAATCGAAGTAGTAAGAGGAATCTGATAAGGGTGCCACTGAAATTAGGCATGTTTCATAATATTGTTGGATAAGGGGTTGCGTGACACAATGAGAAGTGGAACAGCCTGTCATTAACAACACAAGCACGGGCGAGCCAAAAACACTATATAATCTCTACATAACTACCTTACAAATGTCTCCTGCCTTTATGGTANCACAAGCACGGGCGAGCCAAAAACACTATATAATCTCTACATAACTACCTTACAAATGTCTCCTGCCTTTATGGTACGTAACGGAAAAAATAAACAAAATTTGCTGAAACTGTCAATGATGACAAGGACATATACATATCCAGAGATACTCCAGGACAACGGGCCCATCACGTCCAAATTAATGCGCTCCCAAGAATACAATGCAGCCGTACCGGCATATTGCCCTTCTGGTTTTTGATTTTTCGACTTTGCATTTGCATCGTAACACTTGACCCAATTTTCCAGATCGTTGCGAGCTCCTAGACACGTAAAAATTTCTAACACACGGGTAATTATTTTATCCCTTCCTACGTTTCCTCGTAAGAGGATTCATAATAATATTTAAAAACAATTTCCCTTTGTTTTCATGTGCGAAAACTCTGAGTTTGCCTCTTTTTGTCCATACTCCTATAAACCCTTTATAAACTACGTAACATGAACTTCCGTCTTTGATTTCGGACAATATGTGTGTACATTCCGTGTCAGAATTTTTTGTGTTCTTTTAGATCTATAAAAGCACTGGGAAACTTTTTCAACGTGTATAATTCTAAAACATTTATACTAGGAGAAACAGAACCGGACAACGGACTATCCAGAGGGGCCTCAAACTCGTATTCTCAATTCATGCGTGACAACGCACCCTGCTACAGAATTATCGATCCCCTTTATATGCTGCACGGTAAATTTAATACGAAAGAGGTGCACTAACCACCGTGTCAATCTACCAGCTGGCTTTTGTGATTTTAACAACCAGCTAAGAGCCCGGTTATCCGTAAATAAAGTAAACGGAACATGATCTACATGATCTGAAAACTTTTCCATTGCCCATACACAATTTAAACGCCCTTTTCCATAAATAGTAATTTTTCGTTCTGCCTGAGTTAATAATTTACTGGCGTATGCTACATAAACCGTCTTTTTTTATTCAAACACTCCCCGACGTACGAGGAACTTGCATCACAGTGTAAAAAAAATATTTAAAAAATTGGGCAAATGTCAGACAGGAGGATTAGCTAAAAATTTCTATAAATTTTTTGAAAACCGGTTTTCTTGTTGCGCGTTCAACACGAAAGGTAGATTTTTTTCTTTTCAATTGGTTTAACGGTTATATAGGTCAGAAAAATTTTGAATCAATTTACTATAAAAACCAACTATTCCTAAAAACCTTTTACAACCTTTTAATTTTTTTGGCTGTGGAAAAGTAACAACAGCTTTAATTTTCTCAGGATCAGTACGTAAATTACCCTACGAAATAATAAACCCTNTGGCTGTGGAAAAGTAACAACAGCTTTAATTTTCTCAGGATCAGTACGTAAATTACCCTACGAAATAATAAACCCTAGATATCGCACATGTTGTTGTGCCCAAATATATGTTTCTGGGTTCACCGTCAGGCCAGCCTTCCTTAACGCATATAACACTGTCCGCACATGTTTAAGGCGTTCCTCCAACGTGTCACTGTACACGCAGACGTCATCCAATTGGCGAAGAGACGAACTCATACAAGTACCATCGTAGCACGTGATTCAACACTCGGGACTTACATTACGGCCCTGAATTTACCCCCATGGGCAGATGCGACCACTNCATCGTAGCACGTGATTCAACACTCGGGACTTACATTACGGCCCTGAATTTACCCCCATGGGCAGATGCGACCACTAGTACAACCCCTAAAGGGTACGAAATGCTAACGGCGCTCTACTTTCCCTCACACTGTAAAAAAGCTGAATTCAAATCCAATATGTTGAAATATTTTACTCTTTGCAAGTGTTGGAAAACAGTTTCCATAACTGGTACCGGATATGAATCAACATACAAATTTTTATTAACATTTCTATAATCACATATTAACCGATATTGACCTGTTTTTCTCGGTAACAAAATGACGGACTCACTAACGGACTAGTGGATTCTTCCACAATTCCCTGTTCCATTATATCATTGATTAACTGCATGAATATTTTCATTTTGGGCGCAGACACACTGTATGACACTCACACTACAAGCTCGCTACCTTTTTATTTCAAAACAAGGAAGCTCTTTACAATGCCTTACTTTAGACGTAAGCACATCGCTATACTCTGCTTCTAACTGGTCTGGGCGCTGTCCAAAAAATCAATACCCAATATCACGTCATGTTACAAATGTTAAAAAACACGAAAATACATTTTCCATTAAAATTATTCTATTTAAATTTGTATCACTGCTACCATATTTGATTTAATCAATCCTCCGTCTGCTAAGGCTAATACGACAGACTCTCCCCCTTTTTATTTGTATGGTACCAACCAGCGTGTCACGCATAGCTTCATTAGAGATTTGATGTTTCATGAGAGACACAGAGGCACCCAAATATACCAACGCGGACGTGGTTACTTTACCAATTATTAATGGAACATACATGTTCAGTAAGGATAATTTGTTTAACCACAAACTTTGTGAACCTGATCCCGCAGGTTTTCCTCGCAACGGACATTTTAATTGAAGGTGACCAGGATTATCACATCGGTAACTAATTACCGTTTTCACCGGTTTTTGGCCATCGGACAATTCTTTTACGTCTGACTGGTCCCCGTTTCCTGGCGGTACTACTTTCCCGTCACTTTCTGCCTCTTCTTAAAAACAGTTTTTGTCGTGTGATTTGCCCGAAAACAAATTTGGCATTTCTATTTCGGCTTAACCTGTTCGGAATTTCCTTCTCCTTTTTGGGTCTTATAAAAACATTTCTCCGTTGGATGGTTTTACCGAAAACAAATTTGACACTGCATTTTAATGTCACTTCCTTATCCACCTGTGGCTTACGAACGCCAACGGTTAATTCTACCTGAACTACCAACGCTGACAGCTCGTGCAACGTTTGTGACTTTGTGGCAAAGGTGAAGAACTTACTGTTTTCTGGCAAAAAATTAAATTACTGCTAAAATTAAGGTAGTGTCCCNGCTTTGTGGCAAAGGTGAAGAACTTACTGTTTTCTGGCAAAAAATTAAATTACTGCTAAAATTAAGGTAGTGTCCCTTGTTCTTTCAATGATGTTGTTTGATATGTTATAATTCGTTCAATACTCTCGAGTCTCCACCAATCACAACNTGACAGCTCGTGCAATGTTTGTGGCTTTGTGGCAAAGGTGAAGAACTTACTGTTTTCTGGCAAAAAATTAAATTACTGCTAAAATTAAGGTAGTGTCCCTTGTTCTTTCAATGATGTTGTTTGATATGTTATAATTCGTTCAATACTCTCGAGTCTCCACCAATCACAACGGCGCACAGACAGATGCAGCTCCATCTACTATTGTTTTAGATTTGTTGTGAATGAAAGCATTTTTCAGCGCCACTGTTATACCGTGTTTCATTTACGAATGTCGTTTCTTGAAAGCCAGAAACACCAACTTTGTAAAGTTGTCACAACCAATTACTCCATTTACATTGCCTGCGATCAGCTGGTTCGTAACGTGTTTGCGTATGTGTTCATGTAGGCAACACTTCCTGAAAATAGTGCACATAAAAGAAATCAGCGGTTTTTAAGATTTCCGTAAAAATTAGACAACGATGTTTAGTTTCCAGTAACATAATCTGTTTTTAAAAAATTTTGGCGTTGCTACTTTGTACTTTTAAAAGTTTGAACTCTCATTAATATTTAATGAGGCCGGTCTGGCCCGACTCGCCTGTTGTGAGCAAGGTAAGGCTCCGGCAGACTCCACGGGCACGGACGCCATGTTGGTTACTTCGTTTTCACGAGAGAATATATCTGTTTTGCGTTTTTTCTTGATACCTTGTTTTTTTCAGCGACTTAGTGGAACCAATTATTATACTAGTTCCCGTGCAGTGCTGTTTTCAGTGCGTTGTTAATATTTCATTATAATTTTCTCTCGACGACAGTGGAACTTCCGGCAACGTGTTGTGTTTCTTTCCCTCGTGTGGAGCGTGTATATTTGAGATATGATAAAATTTCCTGTATGAATCGCCTACAGAATGAACACACACACATTCACACATATATTTGCACATGAAGACGTTTTATTTGTTACGAAAGTGCCAGTTATTTGAAGCACGTAATATGTTAGGTGAGTATGCAACCAATACCAGATTTTAAGTATCGTAGATTTAAGGAATTTGAATTTCAGCTCTCTCAGGTAAGTTATGCTAACCTCATACATAGTTTGCCTATTTTTTTNGTAGATTTAAGGAATTTGAATTTCAGCTCTCTCAGGTAAGTTATGCTAACCTCATACATAGTTTGCCTATTTTTTTTATATATTCAATACACATAATTACACGAAGCCAAAGTGAAGGCTTAGCCACTTTTGTGCCTATCGTCATCTAGGCCTATATTAATTTACGCACACTTGTGTCTGGAATTTGTTATATTTTATTATTTTGAGTACAATTACAAATTATTTTGTAATCTAAACTTATGTAAGTGTGTTTGTGGAAAGGGTATCTTAGATTTTAAACTTTCGGTAGAAGTTAATTAAATAATTGAAGTGAGTGAAAATAAAGCCACGTATTTTTTTAATGTTATTCAATTACAGTTTGTTAAGTTTATATGAATTGTCACTTCTTGAGCCTGTAGCATAAATTAATTTATCTTTAATCGTTTTGAACTAGTAAAGTTATATTGTACTTCCCTGTGTACAAAACTATTTTTAGAAATACAAGGCGTTTTCAGACGTCATTCTAAAGTTATTATTTAATTTAGCCCAGTGTATCCACTCGTAATGATTATGAAGTAAAATATAAAAAAAAGTAGCAATGAATTGTTGGCACTGTGACTATTAAGAGGCTGAACTTTAAGCGTTGTCGCCTTTGTAAGGGTATTGCAGAAACAGTCACTCTTTAACTTATTTTCATGTATCACAGAGAATAAGGCAGGTAAGGTACCAAATATTTGCTTTCTTCAGGATACTAACACGTTTTGAAGGTGATTCAGACAGGAATAACATTAAACTGTAATAAAATAATTAAAATATCAATCCTAAAAAGGTATAGAACTTTTAAAAATCGGATTGGCAATTGTGTATACTAACATTTGCGGTTAATAGGAACGCATGCTACACACACCTGCAACCCATTTTCCCGCCTCTATAACGTCTAAATGTATACCAGCAACAAAAAAAAATATAATTTATTACATTTTCTATGTGTGCGAATCCGTAAATATCTCGTAAAATTTAATACAGACTTAAGTAATACATTCTCACTTGCAATCAGTCCGTGAGAGAAAATTATTACATGGCAGAAAAATTAATATATATATATAAATATATATACTGTATACCTTGCAACAAATATGTGTGTGACAAATTATAGTCGTTCCAAAATATTGACTGAAATTATTCAGCGCCTTCGTGAAACACTGAAATGATACATGTTACTTCCAAATATTTTAATTTACTACAAAACTTTAAAATAGTTTTTTGCAAATGTACATTTTGTATTTTGCAGTTTCTGCTGCGTCAAAAAATGTCATATTTTCTGAAGCAATGGTGGCTGTGCAAGCAACATTGCAGTCCGTCGTAATGTCAACAGCTGAATTAACAAACATCGTGGCTTCCACGTGTCAGAACAGCTAAGGCGGAGGAATACATTAGCAGAGCAACAACACTGGCACTACTTTCTTACAACTGTCGAAAAACGACCTTCTTAAATGAAACGGAGTACATGTACTTCTATCTCTGGAATATTCTCCTCCCTTTTAATGATCGCAACTGTGTATTCCTGGGTGTTGTGCATGTTGCCCACCTGCCAGGTTTTGGTAAGTAATATTTTGAAATCAAAACACGAATTCCTTGAAAACGGTTAGGCCTACGGTATTCACTCAGTGCTGACGTTTTCGTTAATTGTGACATCCGGGTTAATAATTCATTATTTAAACAAGAAGTCCCTGATATAACTAATAACCGTACTTTCCTCAACATGGGTGCAACTAATTTTAAATAATGTCTTAAAAGCTGTGTTGGTAGGAAGGACTTAACTTATTTTTGAAAGCAATAACTTTGTAACTGAAACCAGAAACGTATGCAAAAGTAGTGAGACAGTTACAAATACACACATTTCTTACCCGGGACTTGAACCCAGCAAAGCTCGTACTATACATAAACTAGCGTGCAGTCCACTGCATTACGAAGGTTGGATTATGAGAATCAACTTCGGATTTAATCAGTCTAATGTTTCGAATCGTAGGGTTTACTAAAATAAAATATTTACAGGACCTTTATTTTGAAAATAAGTGACTGAGCCACATAAAACATGTAAGTTTGCATGGCCTAACATAGCGTTACTTTCGTGGAGAATTTGATGGAAATAGGTTGTTTGGTCCCTGAGATAGGCCATGAAAAAATGTTTTTTCTCATTTGATGATATCGTACAAAATTGCCAGATTTGCAGGCTCTAATGCGATGCTTCTAATGTACACTATAGTCACTTCAGTCAATTTAANTGCGATGCTTCTAATGTACACTATAGTCACTTCAGTCAATTTAACTTATGAATTAGTGAAAAATGCCAGTGTTCCTTCACTTATTGATTTAGTGGATTTAACACTAATTAATCTACCTTTTCATTCGCTGATTTTTTTAGGCTACTTTCCGAAGGAAAGAAAGGCTTATTTAGATCACTTTCCTGTCTGTGTATTTATGTGTGTGTGTGTGTGTGTGTGTGTNGTAGATTTAAGGAATTTGAATTTCAGCTCTCTCAGGTAAGTTATGCTAACCTCATACATAGTTTGCCTATTTTTTTATATATTCAATACACATAATTACACGAAGCCAAAGTGAAGGCTTAGCCACTTTTGTGCCTATCGTCATCTAGGCCTATATTAATTTACGCACACTTATGTCTGGAATTTGTTATATTTTATTATTTTGAGTACAATTACAAATTATTTTGTAATCTAAACTTATGTAAGTGTGTTTGTGGAAAGGGTATCTTAGATTTTAAACTTTCGGTAGAAGTTAATTAAATAATTGAAGTGAGTGAAAATAAAGCCACGTATTTTTTTAATGTTATTCAATTACAGTTTGTTAAGTTTATATGAATTGTCACTTCTTGAGCCTGTAGCATAAATTAATTTATCTTTAATCGTTTTGAACTAGTAAAGTTATATTGTACTTCCCTGTGTACAAAACTATTTTTAGAAATACAAGGCGTTTTCAGACGTCATTCTAAAGTTATTATTTAATTTAGCCCAGTGTATCCACTCGTAATGATTATGAAGTAAAATATAAAATAAAGTAGCAATGAATTGTTGGCACTGTGACTATTAAGAGGCTGAACTTTAAGCGTTGTAGCCTTTGTAAGGGTATTGCAGAAACAGTCACTCTTTAACTTATTTTCATGTATCACAGAGAATAAGGCAGGTAAGGTACCAAATATTTGCTTTCTTCAGGATACTAACACGTTTTGAAGGCGATTCAGACAGGAATAACATTAAACTGTAACAAAATAATTAAAATATCAATCCTAAAAAGGTATAGAACTTTTAAAAATCGGATTGGCAATTGTGTATACTAACATTTGCGGTTAATAGGAACGCATGCTACACACCCACCTGCAACCTATTTTCCCACCTCTATAACGTCTAAATGTATACCAGCAACAAAAAAAAAATATAATATATTACATTTTCTATGTGTGCGAATCCGTAAATATCTCATAAAATTTAATACAGACTTAAGTAATACATTCTCACTTGCAATCAGTCCGTGAGAGAAAATTATTACATGGCAGAAAAATTAATATATATATATAAATATATATACTGTATACCTTGCAACAAATATGTGTGTGACAAATTATAGTCGTTCCAAAATATTGACTGAAATTATTCAGCGCCTTCGTGAAACACTGAAATGATACATGTTACTTCCAAATATTTTAATTTACTACAAAACTTTAAAATAGTTTTTGCAAATGTACATTTTGTATTTTGCAGTTTCTGCTGCGTCAAAAAATGTCATATTTTCTGAAGCAATGGTGGCTGTGCAAGCAACATTGCAGTCCGTCGTAATGTCAACAGCTGAATTAACAAACATCGTGGCTTACACGTGTCAGAACAGCTAAGGCGGAGGAATACATTAGCAGAGCAACAACACTGGTACTACTTTCTTACAACTGTCGAAAAACGACCTTCTTAAATGAAACGGAGTACATGTACTTCTATCTCTGGAATATTCTCCTCCCTTTGATGATCGCAACTGTGTGCGACTGGGTGTTGTGCATGTTGCCCACCTGCCAGGTTTTGGTAAGTAATATTTTGAAATCAAAACACGAATTCCTTGAAAACGGTTAGGCCTACGGTATTCACTCAGTGCTGACGTTTTCGTTAATTGTGACATCCGGGTTAATAATTCATTATTTAAACAAGAAGTCCCTGATATAACTAATAACCGTACTTTCCTCAACATGGGTGCAACTAATTTTAAATAATGTCTTAAAAGCTGAGTTGGTAGGAAGGACTTAACTTATTTTTGAAAGCAATAACTTTGTAACTGAAACCAGAAACGTATGCAAAAGTAGTGAGACAGTTACAAATACACACATTTCTTACCCGTGACTTGAACCCAGCAAAGCTCGTACTATACATAAACTAGCGTGCAGTCCACTGCATTACGAAGGTTGGATTATGAGAATCAACTTCGGATTTAATCAGTCTAATGTTTCGAATCGTAGGGTTTACTAAAATAAAATATTTACAGGACCTTTATTTTGAAAATAAGTGACTGAGCCACATAAAACATGTAAGTTTGCATGGCCTAACATAGCGTTACTTTCGTGGAGAATTTGATGGAAATAGGCTGTTTGGTCCCTGAGATAGGCCATGAAAAAATGTTTTTTCTCATTTGATGATATCGTACAAAATTGCCAGATTTGCAGGCTCTAATACGATGCTTCTAATGTACACTATAGTCACTTCAGTCAATTTAACTTATGAATTAGTGAAAAATGCCAGTGTTCCTTCACTTATTGATTTAGTGGATTTCACACTAATTAATCTACCTTTTCATTCGCTGTTTTTTTTAGCCTACTTTCCGAAGGAAAGAAAGGCTTATTTAGATCACTTTCCTGTCTGTGTATTTATGTGTGTGTGTGTGTGTGTCCCTCCTTCAATTTTTGAACGCGTTAACCAAATATGCCCAAACTTGGTACACGTGTANTGTGTGTGTGTGTGTGTGTCCCTCCTTCAATTTTTGAACGCGTTAACCAAATATGCCCAAACTTGGTACACGTGTAATAGCAAGTAAATACACCTGACATTTAACGCTTTCAGCCACGTTGGTCACTTACTTTCAAAATGGCAACATTTTAAAATTCAGGATGATATGTCATATCTCGAAAACAACCGATTTAAACCAAATTTTGTATGCTGGCGGAGCATCATATAAGCATTAAATTTTGGGATGTGTATTGTTGTTATCCACAATTTTGGAAAATAGCACCAAATTAAGACATAACTATTTTACATTATATCTAAAAAAAACCATTAAACCAATTCTCACCCAATTTGGCAGGTAAGTAACACTACGATAGCCAAAGTAAACGTATGTAATTAAACTTATTACGTACTTATTTTTAAAATGGCGGCCATACAAACAGTTTAAGTTTTTCGGATATATCAACCATACCATTTAAACAATTTCTACCAAATTTTGTATACTGAAAGTATATATTACAAGCCTTATATATACCAACACATAATTACTTTTTTAGGCAGTTATGGAATAAAATCATTGTGTCATATCTCGGTAAAAAAATTAACTAATTCCTACCAAATTTGGCAAACAAGTAGTACTGATACAGATGATGTTAAGTGATAGTTTAAGCACGTCAGAGACACATTTTCAAAATGGCAACCATATAGACATTTTAGCTAAATATGCTATATTGTCTAAATTATGTAATCAATTATAACATAACTTTGTATGCTCTCAATATATATTTAAACTATTAACTGTATCTACAAAGAGCATCTTTTGTCCACCATTTTGTAAAATAGCACCATGAGAATAAAATTTTTATNACTATTAACTGTATCTACAAAGAGCATCTTTTGTCCACCATTTTGTAAAATAGCACCATGAGAATAAAATTTTTATGTAATATCTGTGGAAAAAATTGACCAATTACTTTCAAATTTAGCAGACAAGTAGAATTGCTGCAGATTATTTAAAATTTTATATTTTAAGTACGTCAGGCACATATTTTCAAAATGGCCGCCATATAGCAATTTTTATCATGCAATGCTATATCTTCCAAACCATGTAATCAATTCCAACTTAACTTTGTATGCTGGCAGTATATATTAAAACTATCAACTGTATCTACACGGAGAATCTTGTGTCCTCCATTTTGTATGATAGCAACATGCGGATAAATAAAGTTTTTATGTCATATCTCAGGAAAAAATTTACATATTTCTACAAAATTTGGCAAACGAATAGTACTGCAGCAGGTGGTGTAAACTGGTATGTTTTAAGTAGTCTAGGCACTTACTTTCAAAATGGTGGCTATTTAAATATTTTAACTTTGTGTATCCTATCAATGAAACAAATTCCAACTTAATGTACTGTGCTGGCAGTGCCTATCACAACCATCGAATATGTATTTACAGAGCTCCATTTCCCTGTAATTTTGTATTGT
Organism: Clitarchus hookeri; assembly: GCA_002778355.1. NCBI lineage: Eukaryota > Metazoa > Arthropoda > Insecta > Phasmatodea > Phasmatidae > Clitarchus > Clitarchus hookeri. Next base: position 63,568 of record NQII01008070.1, on the reverse strand, counting down.
AGCACCATCAATAGAAAATAAAGTTTTTATCTGATATCTCGGGAAACAATCAATCAATTCTTACAAAATTTTCCGAAGAGGTTGTTCTGTCGTAGGCCATATTAATGTGTTTTTTTATGTATGGCATATTTAATATAGAATGACGGCTATGAGATCCTTTTATTATTTTGTGCTATATCAACGAATTAATGAAACCTTTTTGTAGCCTAACTTTGTATATTGTCACTATACAATCATCGAATGTACTAATGCATTATTTTTTTGACCACCATTTATTAAGATCGCCACATGAAAATTGTGGAGGTTTTATGCCTACCAAATGTTATACTGGAACATTTCTGCTAATTTGTACCAAATTGTGCACACCATAAATTCTACAGATGTCCATGTAAACTTTCATTATTTACATTGTTCAGACAATAATGTTTAAAATGGCAGTTTAATAAATAATTTATGTAAGTTTGCAATGTATATTAAACAACTTAACCAAATTCAACCAAAATTTGTATTTAGACAGTATACATTAGAAAAATTTATATATAGCCATTTTTTTGGCAATTTTGTAAGATAGCAACAAATAAGAAACCTAAGTTTTTCATGCCATATCTCAGGGACCATAAACANTTGTTCAGACAATAATGTTTAAAATGGCAGTTTAATAAATAATTTATGTAAGTTTGCAATGCATATTAAACAACTTAACCAAATTCAACCAAAATTTTTATGTAGACAGTATACATTAGAAAAATTTATATATAGCCATTTTTTGGCAATTTTGTAAGATAGCAACAAATAAGAAACCTAAGTTTTTCATGCCATATCTCAGGGACCATAAACAGATTTCCACCAAATTCTTTACACAAGTAGTGCTACGGTAGGCCATGTAAACTAAACATCAGACAGATTAAATCCTAAGTTGATTCTCCGAATACGACCTCCATAATGCAGTGTATCGCACGCTAGCTTATTTTAAGAGGTAAGGTGCCGGGTAAGGCAAGTGTGTATTTGCAATTGTCTTATTACTATCCCATACATTTCTGGTTTCATTTCTAATGTTATTGCTTTTGAAGAGAAGCAAAGTCCTAAAACCAACACTGTCTTTAAGAACTTATTTTGAAATTAATTGCACTCATGTTGAGGAAAGTGGGTTTCTTAGTTATATCTGCAATTTCTTGTTCAATTATTTGTTTTCTGATTGACCGATCAGTTAAACAGCGTGTATCAAATGAAATAACTCATAATCTTATAAAAGCAAAAAATATATTTTTTTTAATGTGAGCTTTGTCTTTCGTCATTCAATGGGGCAACATGAAAATTCAGTCTTTCGTTTCGGTTTTTTATGTATTTCATTTCGTTTCCACGTATTCATCGTAGCGCTCGGCTTGAAGTTTTAAACTGCATTAGATGTAGTGAAGTGAGTGCATTAAAACGTACTATCTTCTTTAACAATCCTTATGTTACCAATTAAACTAAAAATGTATAGATAAGGCATATAATTAAAAGCTACATATTTTCCATAAATTCTATCATACATGTATTTTCCCCTTTCTAATTAACGTCGGCTTGGTAGCTCTATTGGTAAGGCAATAGTCTATCAGAGGGCCTTTGTGGGTTCGAGTACTAAACACCGGGCATTTCATTACTTTCTTCAATTATGTTAAATTGCACAATAAATACAGTCACTATCTGAAATATGTTCATTTACCATAATGATTTAGTTAATTCAATAAAAACAATATTCAATTCGCCGCATGCCATAAGTTGTCACGTATTCAATCAGTGAAATTATGTTACTGAAAAAATCAGTGGTTTTTCACCGATACTAAGTGAAGCCATTTGCACTGATTCGAGTAGTTGTATTTCACTGCGAATGGGTTCTTTTGCACTGATTCCAGTCCAGAGTGCCCTTTGCCGTGAACAGGCTGCAGCAAAACAATAGTTTATATACGCTACACAATCGAGATGGCGTAATGGTTGTTTTGAAGAGGGTGTGACGGTGCGCTGACTGACCGCGCGCGTCTGTGAGACGGGCCTTGTGTCTGCTACTGCGAGACGCGAACAAGTTCCCTACGGCCAGCAAATACCAGCTGCTGGTTGCCGGACAAAGTTCCCACATGTTGTCGGTCAGTGACGCCATAGGTGTGAGCGACTACACCGAGAGAATAGCCAACCAAATACTTGTTTGCATAAGATCTAAAATATATTTAGTTTGCCGCAACAACATATTTTGTTGAGTAAAGAAAACTTGAAAAGAAATAAAACTATTTTCGTTCATCAAGCGAAATACGCGCTTGAATTAAGAAAACCTCTGTGTTGGATCCAAATAAATAAGACTGTCAACTAAATATTTGGTTGAATCAACTATATACTTTTGGTTGTCCCCTAGCTTGACTGCCTTCGTTCCACACAGCTTAAGAGTCTGTTTGCATTTTTGATAACAGGATAGTGAAGTGTTTGCAAGTGTATTTATTGATGCTTAATAATGGTATAAACCACCTAACAAAACAAGTTCAACAGGAAACTTTAAGTATTGCTTTTCGCATGTAGTCCAGTATTTGAAATATGTGAATTTAAAAACATTTATATTTAATGAGTAGGCACTTTAGCTGAGGTTGACAGGTCATAGTGCTCGGGCGCAGCTGAAGTAGATTTAAATCTCAGTTGGGCTTAAATGTTTTTATATTAACCGATACTGCATAATGAATGCATAGACAAACAAATTTTTAGTTGAAATAACCCAAACCTTCGTTTTGAACATGAAAAAAAAAATACAACAAAATAATTTGGTTTCATATAGAAGCATAATTTGGCAACGCCAAACAACCTTTGTTTGATTCAACGAAACTTTATTTCTCGGTTTGTTTCACTCAGTTATTATACGCTATAACCACAAGTTGCTGCCACTTTTCAAATGACCCTGTGATATGTCACAGCAACATTTCAGGAACCAGTTTCCATAACCCACGTGTGGAAGTCACGGCGAGGGGATTCCCTTGCCTGGTTTCGTAGAGCGATGCCTGCTCTCATTACGGGAGCCATTTGTGCGCAGCGCGTGTTGCCCAACTATCAGGGGTAAGGATGTAATTACTCCAGCTACAGCCGCGCGCTGCATACACAACGCAGATAGCTCAGCATTTTGCGCTAACGGCACGTGTTTCACGTAAATAAGGGCTGTTATCTTGGGGAGGCGTGTTTCGTGCGTTACTTATACGTGTGTATATACACGAGCGCGCAAGTCAGCGCCGAATTATTTACTGCACAGATTACGCTACTAATTTTGAAAAGTTTCTCGTGTATTTCACACGGACGTGCGACTATTGGCCCCCCTTGTCATGCAAGTAATGTCTCTGAAGAACTCCTCTACTTTGGTATATTAACTACTCTGTCCTGATTGTGTACCGAGTGTTCCATTTTCTTATTATTGCAGAAAATGTAAGTGTATTCTTTGAATGGAATTGTTTCGCGCAAATGTATATTTTATAAAAACACTTAATTCGTCCTTAAAAAGTATCTGTATGTTTAGGATCCACGTTTAGCATACACACTACAAAGTATAAAATCGTACTTTGAAGTTCCAGCTTAAATTAAGTTCGCTTGTTTGTATCCATGTAAACAGAGAGTAATTGTAATGGTGTATNATATAATTAAAAGCTACATATTTTCCATAAATTCTATCATACATGTATTTTCCCCTTTCTAATTAACGTCGGCTTGGTAGCTCTATTGGTAAGGCAATAATCTATAAGAGGGCCTGTGTGGGTTCGAGTACTGAACAACGCGCATTTTATTACTTTTTTTCAATTACGTTAAATTGCACGATAAATACAGTCACTTTCGGAAATATGTTCATTTACCATAATGATTTAGTTAATTCAATAAAAACAATATTCAATTCGCCGCACGCCATAAGTTGTCACTTATTCAATCAGTGAAATTATGTCACTGAAAAAATCAGTGGTTTTTCACCGATACTAAGTGAAGCCATTTTCACTGATTCGAGTAGTTGTATTTCACTGCGAATGGGTGCTTTTGCACTGATTCCAGTCCAGAGTGCCCTTTGCCGTGAACAGGCTGCAGCAAAACAATAGTTTATATACGCTACACAATCGAGATGGCGTAATGGTTGTTTTGAAGAGGGTGTGACGGTGCGCTGACTGACCGCGCGAGTCTGAGAGACGGGCCTTGTGTCTGCTACTGCGAGATGCGAACAAGTTCCCTACGGCCAGCAAATACCAGCTGCTGATTGCCGGACAAAGTTCCCACATGTTCAGCCAGTCACTGCGGTATCCACACTCGCTGATGTGGCTCTGAATAGCCAACCAAATACTTGTTTGTATAAGGTCTAAAATATATTTAGTTGCCGCAACAACATATTTTGTTGAGTAAAGAAAACTTGAAAAGAAATAAAACTATTTTAGTTCATCAAGCAAAATACACGCTTGAATTAAGAAAACCTCTGTGTTGGATCCAAATAAATAAGACTGTCAACTAAATATTTGGTTGAATCAACTATATACTTTTGGTTGTCCCCTAGCTTGACTGCCTTCGTTCCACACAGCTTAAGAGTCTGTTTGCATTTTTGATAACAGGATAGTGAAGTGTTTGCAAGTGTATTTATTGATGCTTAATAATGGTATAAACCACCTAACAAAACAAGTTCAACAGGAAACTTTAAGTATTGATTTTCGCATGTAGTCCAGTATTTGAAATATGTGTATTTAAAAACATTTCTATTTCATGAGTAGGCACTTTAGCTGAGGTTGACAGGTCATAGTGCTCGGGCGCAGCTGAAGTAGATTTAAATCTCAGTTGGGCTTAAATTTTTTTATATTAACCGATACTGTATAATGAATGCATAGACAAACAAATTTTTAGTTGAAATAACCCAAACCTTCGTTTTGAACATGAAAAAAAAATACAACAAAATAATTTGGTTTCATATAGAAGCATAATTTGGCAACGCCAAACAACCTTTGTTTGATTCAACGAAACTTTATTTCTCGGTTTGTTTCACTCAGTTATTGTACTCTATAACCACAAGTTGCTGCCACTTTTCAAATGACCCTGTGATATGTCACAGCAACATTTCAGGAACCAGTTTCCATAACCCACGTGTGGAAGTCACGGCGAGGGGATTCCCTTGCCTGGTTTCGTAGAGCGATGCCTGCTCTCATTACGGGAGCCATTTGTGCGCAGCGCGTGTTGCCCAACTATCAGGGGTAAGGATGTAATTACTCCAGCTACAGCCGCGCGCTGCATACACAACGCAGATAGCTCAGCATTTTGCGCTAACGGCACGTGTTTCACGTAAATAAGGGCTGTTATCTTGGGGAGGCGTGTTTCGTGCGTTACTTATACGTGTGTATATACACGAGCGCGCAAGTCAGCGCCGAATTATTTACTGCACAGATTACGCTACTAATTTTGAAAAGTTTCTCGTGTATTTCACACGGACGTGCGACTATTGGCCCCCCTTGTCATACAAGTAATGTCTCTGAAGAACTCCTCTACTTTGGTATATTAACTACTCTGTCCTGATTGTGTACCGAGTGTTCCATTTTCTTATTATTGCAGAAAATGTAAGTGTATTCTTTGAATGGAATTGTTTCGCGCAAATGTATATTTTATAAAACCACTTAATTCGTCCTTAAAAAGTATCTGTATGTTTAGGATCCACGTTTAGCATACACACTACAATGTATAAAATCATACTTTGAAGTTCCAGCTTAAATTAAGTTCGCTTGTTTGTATCCATGTAAACAGAGAGTAATTGTAATGGTGTATNATACTTTGAAGTTCCAGCTTAAATTAAGTTCGCTTGTTTGTATCCATGTAAACAGAGAGTAATTGTAATGGTGTATCTGGCTATTATGGCATTATTAAAAAATAAACTTTAAATAAAAATAAAGTCAACATGCAGATAAGAAACGACAGTCTGTCTGTCCCGCCAAATAAATACAAAAATAATGTATACAGTTTAAAAGCCTTATTTTGTTCGAAGACCCTGATTGTGTGGTTATACTAAAAAAAGATAGAATTGTGAGTATATGAAATATATGTATATATATATATATATATAGACACACACACAACTAGCAAAAATGTCATTCCGCTTACTTAAATCAATTAATTTTTCTAGCCAGTGGTAGAATTTGGCATTCAGTTTGTTTTATCAGTCATGTTCTAAAAAATAAAATGCAACATGCACAACAGGTGTTTTACGTTTATTTATATATATATATATAATGTTCGGAAACTCAGTGCCCATTACGTTTATTTATATATATATATATAATGTTCGGAAACTCAGTGCCCAAACTCCAGACATACTTTCTTTGGCCACCTAGTAACACAAAAGTTCTATACATTTACATTCAGAAACGTATTCTTATATCAAATAATTGTGTTAAAATTTGCAGCGTACAACACATGCAGAACAACGATGTTTGATCATGCATGTAGGAAAAGTTGCATAGGAAGTAGACGTGTGACGCTACATATAAAATAATTTTGTGTTGCGCGCCTACGACCTACGCAACTTGCCCGACACACATGATCGCACAGCCTTGTTCTCCAGATGATGTTTGCAGAAACTTTGAATACAATTATATATAAAGATTTTTTCCGGATATACGTACAAAAGGTTTTTGAAATGCGATCGATCCAAAGAAACTACGTCTGGAAATTCAGCACTGAGTTTCAAAACATCTAACGTGGCGAGACAGTGCGTCTGATTTTCGTCCAAATTTCAGCCTCCCAGCTACGTGCAGCCCGCCTAGCAACACGTCTAAAATATCTACTGTCAACTCCCGTATTTCCGCAAACTTTTGCGAAATGATGTGTAACTACGTGAAGCATATGTCCTACCTTTTGATGCGGAAACACCGCGTCGTTTTCCTGCGCTGCCCTGGGCAATGCCTTGGTGGCCGGTAAACTTGGGGCAGCACCGCCAGTGAAGATACCTCAGATGGTACTTACGCCACGCACAGAGCTATACTGCCGGCGTGGCGAAGAGTCTCCGAGCTTGCCCCCTAGCAGCGCTAGTATCGCCGTGACGTGTAGGAGCGCTGTCATACGGAAGTGCCGCACCGCTGCATGTGGCAATATTTAGCCCTCTGATTTGCTAAATCAAAAATATAATGTTTTAAACACCTGACTGCGGACTTCCATGCTATATAAGCCGGGGTAAGCTGAAGGCTCGTTGAGAAGCAGCTCCTGTACTTCATGTTGAGATAAGTATTATCAGACACTTCTGGTCATGGAATTAAAAGGGAACACTTGGGAGTCCCTCCGTAGTTTGAAAATCATTTTTGTACAATATTTTCTCTGAAAAGTTTGCTATTTTTATGAATACCTTCTATCGTAAATGGCTGTACACATGTTTGAAAATAATCAGTACAATCCAAAGTATTTTGCTATAAAAATGTTCATTCAAGTAGACAAGATATTCAGGGGTGACCTTCACTNAATCAGTACAATCCAAAGTATTTTGCTATAAAAATGTTCATTCAAGTAGACAAGATATTCAGGGGTGACCTTCACTTTTTTTTTTTCAATTAATGTTATATAAGCCTTAGTGGTTTTGCTTGTATGACACCCAGTTGGTTATTATATGAAAAATATATTTTATTATCAAAACAACTACTGTTTATTTTAAGACAGTCAACAAAAAAAAAATATTATACTCTGCTGAAAAGAAAATGCTGTAATAGAGAGATTTTTTTTAAAAAGTCTAGCTTTGCTCCTTTGTGTCACCCTAGTTAGAACTACAGGGCGTAGCAGTGGACACCGCCAATTTTTTTGCAAAGGCTGAATATCACGAAATGTGGTTTTCGTTAAATATTAGTGCGTAAGGGGGCGAGAAAATTGCTGTGATCCCTTGCAGATATCAGAGTAAACCTCAAAAAGTGTACACGTTGCCATAAATCACCTTTATGTAATGCACGATGAAGAGCTAGATGATATGGATGGAATGTCAATTGGCGCAGTACTCGTTACAGGCTTGATTTACTTATTCCTAGGTATCTAGAAAGTACTCGCGTACCCACGTGGGGGTTAGTATCGACACGTTCCAACACGTTGTGTTGCTGCGTCTTGCCTGTAGCAGTCTTTCGTCGCACTCGTGATGTGGAATTCCAATCACCTCATTACCAGAGACCCATGCACATTCTTCGTATCGTTTTCCGTCATATGGACGCCCGATGAGAATACCTTTCACCATACATTTGGATGGTTTGCTTGGCATTTCTGCGACACTCGCCATAAATACGCAGATGGTTCAGTTTTCCTCATTCGTGAACCTCATTGCGTACACAGAGCCACACACTGACAACGACATATTACGGGCACTGGTGTTGCAATAGAAAGCGGTCTCGCCAAGATGAGCCATGCCGCGTGTTGTGTAATTACAGCTGTGAGTACAGGTCAACTGCCTCATGCTACCGACCCACCTAACTTACTCATATTTGCATATTATTTCTTGGTGTTTTTGCGATACTTTCCATTACAAATGCTATTTAACTGGATTCCTCTTTACGCGTACTTTCAGACGCAGTTGAAATAAATGTATGTTTCCACTTAACAGGTCGTATGTGGTTCAATTTCTCTGTCCATACATGTAATATGAATAGTCACTATGCTGTAAATTACTCGCACCCGTACGTATTATCATTTAGCGAAAACAGCATTTTGTGATCCGCAAAAGTTGTGCAAATTGTGGGGGGTGTCCACGTTAGGTGGACCATCCTATATGTATATACACATATATATATAATATATATAATGTGCATGTGTGCCTTAAATTTGTGTATATGAATATAGATGCTTTATGTCGGTAAGTTATCCACAGAATACAAAGGTGAAATGGTGGCGTGTATTGCAGTGTATTGCAAACTCCAGCCACACAAGCCAGCAAAATGGCCTCACCGGCCAGTAGTATGGCGGAACCATTCTATAACCCAGAACAGTAGCATTGTTTACGAATCAGTTTCCCGGAAGTGAGATCACTGGAGATCGAGCAGCGTGGTGTACAGCACCGACCAAAAAAAAATTTTGTTGTGCATTATGAACACAACTGTGAACGCTGGATTTGAGTGGGTTAATGTGGCGACCCAAAGAAACACACCGGAGGTCAGAATAATAGTATGGTTAATTCTACTCATGTTAGGAACGAAACGAATTTCTTATGGGGGCGTTTGACGTAGGGAAAATTTCCGCCACTAGGTGCGCAGTGTTCCAAAAGGTACCTTTTAATTAAAATTTTAAGCTACGTGAATTATAAAATAGAAAAATTTTACTTAGTTACGAATTTATTTTATATTTGATTTATGATTATTGTAATTATCCTATTTTTAACGTACCTATATGATAGAGAAAATATGGTAGCTTTCCGACACTATCGCTTACCTAGTAGAGGAAATTTTCCCTTTTAACACTGATTTTCCCAACCCGTAGCAGGTATATCCTTAGTAATAGTAATAAACCAGAAATTTGCGTCCATATGTAAAAATTTCGCCCTCTGCAAATTTTAGTTAATAAATATGCAAGTGCAGATGTACGCCTGCACAATGGCCCCTGCACCTACTGACAACGGGAAGCGAACGTCATTCGCCAATCAAATGTAACAGGCAGACCTAACTGGCGCCAGCAAACCAATGCGGACACTTGCGCAAAACGGGGTTGCCAATCACACGTGAATCACACTTCCAGAGCACTGAATAGATAACACAGAAATGAAATGGTGCGGTGGTTCCTTTGATGTGGGCGTACCGTTGGCTGATAGGCTGAGTAAGGTTGTGGAACAAGCCTTGTTTCTTACTGGCAACTGAGTGCTGCGAAACATGCACTATTGACCGGGCTGCCAGCTGACTGATGATAGGCGAACCGCATCCAGAGAGTTTGATTCTTTGTAAATGCTTATTCTGTGGCGTAACTCGTTTGGTCACGCATTAAATTATGAGCCAAAATATTGTGTCGCAGTCGTGTAATTCACTGCTGACCATTAGAATTGCAACATCAAGAAGGACGCACCTAAATGACCCCACACTGAGGAAACGGGTAGAGATGGTGGAAAATCGCGAAAAAATTTTGAGCCAATGTATCTTCTATAACACTCAAACTAGTTTATTCTTTCATGATTGGATGAACAAGGTTTTGACTCGGTTAAGTTGTTTCCAGACCAATCACGAACGTTCTGCCTTATAGTATCAGAACCCTCATTAGTCCTGTGAAAATGGGTACTATCTCCATACATGCATGACAGCCAATAAGGAAAGAAAACTATCGGAAAAGTGTACAGTATGTTGAATCCTAGTAAACAGTCAATTATTCCCGCGATAAACCAGCATCTCTAGGAATGCATAGAGCAGGGTAGGACAATGACGTGATTAGCTGTTCAGCCGAGNTTCCCGCGATAAACCAGCATCTCTAGGAATGCATAGAGCAGGGTAGGACAATGACGTGATTAGCTGTTCAGCCGAGCGGCGCAGCACGTGTGCCATGGCGACAATGAGAAGCGGTATATAAGTGGAGCTCCGGGAGTAATAATCCCGACCTAAGGCGTATACGGCTTGCACTAAGGCGCATCCCATTCTCCAACCGTCTTTGCTACTAACATGCATGCCAGAAGGCTCACAGGACTCTGAAGGAGCTCACACGGNCATCCCATTCTCCAACCGTCTTTGCTACTAACATGCATGCCAGAAGGCTCACAGGACTCTGAAGGAGCTCACACGGATGTAGTGGTATTTCAGGGCTCTCCAGAAGAAAAAAAAATCGCTGAGAGGTAGTGGCATTGTGTAACACCGTCATTCGTTTGCATAGACGAAGTGAGTAAGTAGTGTCGAAGAGCACGACAACCATACGAACAGGTTTCCGACNGAGCAGGGTAGGACAATGACGTGATTAGCTGTTCAGCCGAGCGGCGCAGCACGTGTGCCATGGCGACAATGAGAAGCGGTATATAAGTGGAGCTCCGGGAGTAATAATCCCGACCTAAGGCGTATACGGCTTGCACTAAGGCGCATCCCATTCTCCAACCGTCTTTGCTACTAACATGCATGCCAGAAGGCTCACAGGACTCTGAAGGAGCTCACACGGATGTAGTGGTATTTCAGGGCTCTCCAGAAGAAAAAAAAATCGCTGAGAGGTAGTGGCATTGTGTAACACCGTCATTCGTTTGCATAGACGAAGTGAGTAAGTAGTGTCGAAGAGCACGACAACCATACGAACAGGTTTCCGACTTTGACCTCGGGAGAATCGTGACTCGTCTGGATCAAGGATTACCCGACCGTGAAAATTGGTTCTCATGTCGTAATAAATGCAACCACAATGAAGCAGATATGGAATCAGTGGTTCGAGGACAGATGGGCTGGGTGACGTGCAAAAATCCAAAAGTGCCATCGCACTAACCAGCGCAAGGACAGGCACCTGGTGCTCATAGCAGTTGAGGAACATAAGCCACATCAAACACCCTCGCTCAGACGTTCAGCCATGTCGCACGTCAGTGTCCATGCGCATGGTTCGTCGCTGTTTTCAGCATCAGAAAGTTTCTATCCAGGCGCCCATTACTGAGGCTACCACTCGTCACTGACCACAGGAGCCTACGGCTGCAAACGTGCGTGAATCGTTGAGCCTGGAGGGACAGGTTTGAGTGCTGCCAATTGACCTGTTGGTGAGGTACAAATACAGCCTGGAGGAACAAATTACATGCGATCGTCTTGTCCGACGAATACGGCTTCTGCTTGCAACAACACTATGGTCGCATGTGTGTCTGGTGGCATGCGTGGCCGAGTCATTCATTATCCAACGTCATTCCAGTCCAGCACTTGATGTTATGATATGGGGTGGCGTCGGATTCCAGTCCCGCTAGCACCAAGTCCGCATTGCTGGCACACTGACAAACAACCATAACATCGCGGAGATGTTGGAGCATGTTGTTGTTCTCCATGTTCAGAGCGAGTCTGGAACCCTGTGCCAACAGCATAGTGTGCGACCCCATGTGGCACTCATCGTCAGACAGTTCCTGGATGAAAGCCGTGTCATACTGCTTTCCTGGCGTGTGCGTTTACTGGATCTATCGCTAGTAGAAAACTAAAGGGAAGTATGGCGTATGATTCTAAAGTAGGATCCAGGAGCCACCAACCACCTCGGTTGTCGAGGTGGCCTGGGGAGGCCATGTTGTGATGGCACCTGACAAATCATATTTGATCTTGATGACCTTGACCTTGACCCTGTACATGACGTTGGTATTGAATCCTAAGCATTGTAAACTATTGCAAAGTAACTAAAAATATTATAAAAATCGAGGAACATGTAATGTTACCCTCACACTCACCCCACCACCTACGCCGCAGCCCCTCCCCACTTCCACGCACACCCATTCAAAAATCTAGAAAAGACACAAAAAAATTCTTATAAATCTACTAGCAATATATTAGACTCTCTTCCCTTGCTCCACCACCAATAAATCACATCCCTGCTCAAAAATTAATATTTGTCCTTACATAACAAATATTATCCTTCCATATATATATATATATATATATATATATATATATATATAGTTTGCTAGTTATTAATTTTTTTAGCATCTACCACCACAGAGCTCCCATGTCGTCAATTTCCAGACTTTTTTGGGGAGTTCAAACATAAAGTATTAACTATTTTTTAATACAAAATTAAATTTTCAGGTCAATCTTTTAAAAAATTGATTAAACACATTTTTTTTCATTAATTGAAAATGGCATGAGGAAACACATATACACATTAAATAAACTTATTTATATACATCGTCCTCTTCCATGGCGAGTTCACATCTCGATTTTTACTTCAGCGACCCGGGAATTGAAGCGGACAGGGAAACCCCACCACTTGATGTACGCCCTTCTGTTGCGTCGTTTCAACACTTTCTCGACCAAATACATGTCTGGAAACTTTGCAGGCTGCATCTCCTCAGTGTAGATACCGCCACGGATGGGTAGTTGTTCAGACCTTCGAGATAGTCGGTCCTAGGAGTGTAGTTGCGTATACGTAGCACACGAAACAGTTCGAAGCTCCAATTCGCTGTGAACCCTTTCTCGAATATGGCTTTCTATTTGGAAATGAGCACCAGGTCGCCGATCTTGGTACAGGTTTGAGAGGGTCCCTCTTCTTGTGGTTGTAGTTCACAGTCCGAAGCAGGGAGACGTCCTTGATGTCTTCGGGATTCATGCGAGTGGCAGAATGAAAAGTAGAATTACACTCGTGGACGAGTTTCTGCAGTAGCCCCAGCAACTTGTACAAGCTGCCATTCGCCGCGAAATACTTCCCCATCTTGCTCTTCAGAGTTTTGTTGATCCTCTCTACGATAGATGCTTTGAGATTGCTGTATGTAGAATAATGGTTTATGTAATGTTTCTTAATCAGGGCCATGAACTTTGCATTATAGAATTCCTTGCCCTGGTAGGAGTGTAGATTTATCGGGGAACATTTCCTTCATGCAACACATCCACCATGGCTTCTGTGACATCGCGTGCCTTCTTCGACTTGACCGGCCTGGCCCAGGCGAATTTCCTATAGGCATCGATGACTGTCAACATGTATTTGTAGCCCATGTTGACCCGAGCATACGGTATCATATCAACGAGGTCGGCTTAAAACAGGTCGTTTATCCCGCAAATCATGACCTTGCGACGACGGTAGTTGCACCTGGCGGCCACGTGCAGTTCGTGGGCGATTCCCAACCGACTCGTCGTATGTAGTCTCCCTCCTGCAGTTCTTCGACGATTGATATAATCTCGTTGGTGTGCGAGTAATTTCCAACACTTTGAGAAACGATCAGTATCCGTAGTCCATCCACGAGTTCATTCGATCGTCCCAAAAAATGTAGACGATCTTCTTGTCACCATCTATCTTATTCAGACCTTCCCCACTTTTCAGTGCTATGCCACAGAAGATGTCTGCAAGAATGTTGATTTTCCGTGATTTTCGTCCTTATAAGCACCGGTCTCAGGANTTGCTATGCCACAGAAGATGTCTGCAAGAATGTTGATTTTCCGTGATTTTCGTCCTTATAAGCACCGGTCTCAGGATTATTATTTTGGTAAAGCATGTGCATGAGTTCGAGCAATGTCTTGTATTCCAGAAGGTCGGATTCTGTAAACTCCTTGAGCTCCTTGCGAAATAGAAGTCCGTAAAGTCTGGGTGTTCCACGCTTCTTGTAATCACCTACTAGGATTATCCCACCTCGATATCAACTCTATTTCATCAGCTCAGAGGAACCATTTATCATTATGTTTATCATATTTATCATATGTTCTATCATTATTACGAGACATCTGCGATCGTAGGTACCGTCGAACCAGAGCATCATGTTTCCTTTTCTTCCTAGGCTCAGCAGTATTGTCGACTTCGGACTTCACGACAACAGGTGCTCCATAGCTCTTCCTGAGTACATCGAGGCGTCGAATAATGGGCTTAAATATTTCTTCATTTATAAGGACACGCAAAAATCTTTCTCTCTTGGCGAGAAAATATTTCGAGCGAACCGACTGTATCACTCGATGCAGGTCGCTAGCAATGTACGACATCGTACTGAATAAATATTGTTTAAGTTGCTCTCTTTTATATGTTTAGATGTGTGTCTCCGAAAAACAATTTTAGATTCATTCCGGGCATTCGCTGCAGGAATCCAATATGTCCGTGCTATGTTTTTGAACATCTGTTTCCGTGGTGAGGCGAGAAATTGAGGTAGCGAAAGTATTCACTATGGAATCTTTAAGCACTTTTAGATTGTCGTCATTTTGTGCCGATGCCACATTCAGTCTTTCGGTAACTCGCCTTTGAACACTCGTTACAGGCTCGTCCATTGCCATCAAATCGCAAACGATCTCACTCCTAATACGATCAATCTTCGCCCTGAGCTCGGAAATGTAAGTGCGAAAGAATTTACTCTGATCAGCGAACACAATGCGTAGTTCCGGGATGAAGTCATTACCAGTATCAATGACGAAATGTTTAGTAGCAGCATCTTCGTATGATTCTGGTTCGCCAACATTTCGGATTATTCTTCTACCAGTATCGCAAGTTCCATCGTTTCTTGGTATGAAACAGCATCTATCTTTGTCATTGTCAAGACACAGCTTGAGGCTACTCTGCCCGAATTTCGATATGCTGTAACTCATTCTGGACAGTCAACGACGAAGTGATCAAATCCATGTCGATACCTGCCATTATTTAGATTAGAGGCCAGTCTTTTACGATCACCAAATGTCCATACTGGTATTTTCAGCACAAAGAACACATGCTCTTGAAATCCGATAACGCCATGTCCGTATTGACATGGTCATCGTACACATGTTCCAAATTCATATCATCCATGCGAAACAGCACCAATACATTTGAATTATCGCGAAGAAGTTGTTTGGGTATGCGNGTTCCAAATTCATATCATCCATGCGAAACAGCACCAATACATTTGAATTATCGCGAAGAAGTTGTTTGGGTATGCGCAAATAAGTCTGGTCGAGGTACATGCAGTCTACGTTCGCATACTGTCCCATACTCAAGTATCCTTGAATACAAGTCTGTTTCTCACATGCCACATCGTCGAAAATAAAAGCCGTGTTTGGCAATGCTTCACTCGGTGGCAAGTCGGCTTCGTTATAGCTGCAAAGAAATTATCCACACCATCTATGGCTTGCAGTTTTCGCGCCAGTCGCTGATATTTCGGTTCCTTGAGTGATTTGGTGTACATTATCGAATCGAAGGCCATTCTCTTCTTCCAGCAGACTCAGTTGNGTATTTCGGTTCCTTGAGTGATTTGGTGTACATTATCGAATCGAAGGCCATTCTCTTCTTCCAGCAGACTCAGTTGGAATCATGCTTTCCTACATTTTGATGGGCCAGTTATGATGCACCTCATTGTATTAGGAAATAGGCTTCCATGTCGTGATACGAGGGGGATAGCTTCATTTTCAGCAGTAATGTGTATGGGTAGAGTAACATCTTGCTTTACAATATGTATGTTACCACTACTATCTTGCGGTGCTAAGTATGGTGCATGTGGTGCTAAGTGTGGTGATAACTGCAGTGCATGCAGTGCTAACTGCAGTGCATGTGGTTCTAAGTGTGGTGAATGCGGTGCTAACTACAGTGCATGAAGAGCTGATTGCAGGGCATGTAGTGCTAACTGCGGTGTGTGCGGTGCTAACTTCAGTGCTAGTTGTGGTGTGTGCAGTGGTTGCAGAGAACCAGTGCTGCAAATTTTTGAACATCTAATCAAAATTTCACTCCGAGTAAATTGCCTCTGACAGAGCTTGCACTGATATATAATACTTGAACTTTTCATTATGCAGGTCATTATTTCATGTTGATGCACAATGCACAAAGCTGTAAATGCTTTGCCACAGAAGCGACAAAGCAGATGCATCATTAGCAAATTATGTTCGTACTGTTTCATTTCTTCAGTGATACTAAAACAAAAAATGTATAAAAGGAGCCAATCTATAAGTTCTTAGGTCAGTTAACCATGATATCTCGAAGAGTTAAGACCATAGCTGGAAGCGGGATCGACGATACGATGATCAACAATATACAGTTTGAGCTGCATATTCCTGGATACAACATTTGTAGTCCGGGAACGAAGTTAGCTAAGAGGCTGGCATGCAGCGACACAGGCATCAACACAGTGGACGAAGCATGCAAGCAGCAGGATGTCACATACTCCCTAAACAAAGATCTACAAGCATAGCACCAGGCAGACAAGATACCCACACAAAAAGGCAACGAAATAAGAAAATTGTCATATGCTTGTCTCGGAGAGAAAGTTGTGGCCTGCTGCATTTCCAATGTGATGAATTCAAAGGTGAAAATAGGAATGGGGGCGAAGTGCAAGCAGAAGGTGAAAGTGAAACGAAAATGTTGACGAAGGGAAGAAAGGCATTCAAGACCAAGAAAACATCTACTGGTGGATTTTTTCCATTGCTTTTTCCTGCACTCGGGGCCCAAAGGGGCCGAATCGGAGCCATGAGTGGCATCGTCCGAACCATTAACACATAAGGATCAGAGGCACAATACAAATATGGAATCTATCACCATGGGTGAAAAAACGACCAAGACCTCTACCTGAAGCCATACCCAGTAGGATGTGGAAGTGTGCCAAAGCGACATAACAGGAAGAGGTGTTAATGTAAGCTCTACCGAAACGACTGCTCAGAGAACATGTATTTGGAACTGCTTGCACACTAATTGAAGATACCTGCCTTTTGCGGAGTATTCATGAGAGATACTTTGCCCCCTGAACCCAATCATGACGAGTGTGTCATAATCAACCAGGACACGACAGCCCGCCCCGGTTCTCATTGGGTAACTTGTGTGAATTGTGGAAAACATGCAGACTACTATAACAGTTTTGGGAATATGCGTCCTCCACCCGAACTGCGGCAGTACCTGAAAAATTGCAAACTTACTTTCAACTACGAGATTGAGCAGATGACGAACACATGGATCTGTGGACACTTGTGTCTTCACTTCCTTGTTTGTTCGTTCAAGTAATTGTGTAAAATTGTCGTACATGTACCAGAAACCATTAGTCATGTCGATAGTGCTGACCTTGATGGGTCGTAGCTCCAAGCTGCCTGCTGTACACTTTCCTCCAGTCGACCTGGAAGGGGAATGGGGGATAGGTTTGGTCGATTTTCGAACCTACATTGCGATAATGAACATCGACGAGAAAAACTGTAAGATGTATCTCGTGAAAAGTGGTCATATCTCCCACGAGGTAACATTGCCCATTGGCCTCTACGAAATAGACGGCATTGCACAGTACATCGAAGATTTTCTGTCACCTAACACAGAATTCAAACTACATGGAGATTCCAATACTCTGAAGAGTGTCATCAGATGCAGCGAAGATATCGACTTTACATGGATTCCATTGGGGTAATACTGGGGTTCGAGCCTCACATATACGAAGCCGGCAAAATCCACGAATCGTCGTGACCTGTAAACATCTTGCCTGTTAATGTGATATGAATAAACTGCAATTTGGTGAGCAGCACATATCTCCATGAGCAATACGCTGCATGAGTTTTCGTCGATGGTCCTGCCAGGTTTTAAACTGGTCGTGACACCACAAAGCATCATTTACTTTCCGATCGTCACGAAGAGAGTACATGAGGTTTTCGTGACGATCGTCGACCAGCGTGGAGAGTTGGTGAACATTCGAAACTAAGAACTCACACTATTCTTGCATTTTAGAAGATGGGAATAAGCTTTAGGGCGACAAGAAACAATAAAACAAAGCACCCATTAAACCGGCAATCAGTGTACCACATGTCACCAAGGTGTTAACACATGCTAATGAGATTTTCTTTTGTAGTTTTGGCTTCGAGGTCGATTGCCATGGAAGAGTAGATAAATGCCAACGACCCGGTAGTGTCTCAAGACAGCATCACGAAAGTGGAACTTCTCGCATACGAGCCATCTCTGATCGGACCATACACACTACCATCAGAAGTTCGGATAGCTGTCCAACACTAAGGTATCTCCACTCATCCATGTCAGTCATTCCTGTGATTCAAGGGGACACTGAGGAAAGAAGATGGATCCAACCTGGCATCCTTGTAAATAACGAGCAATGGTATTCTCCACCTTATCGATCCCATCACGCATTTGCTCAATGGTGTCGAGGTGGATCAGAGGAGAGATGTCGGCATAACAACAGCAACAAAAAACTACCTCTCGCTCATGCTGAACGAGCTGCCTGCAGCCAAAATGGTAGGCTGTGGGATAGAAAATTGCTACAGTGTTCCTATATACCCCGGAGTGAAATTCGAGTTCTGCATTCCTCTAGCAATGTTGATCGGATTCAACAAAGACTGCAAATGAACTATCATCAATTCGAAGCAGTAACTGGTACTTCTAGACAATAAGCACGCAGATGCCATCGTGAGTATGGGAGAAAAACTGGAGACAGTAGAACTGAAGATACAGTCTATAGAATGAATGCTGCCTCATGTTCAGTTGAGTGCTACTGAACTTATCAAGATACTGAAGAATGTGAGAGATGGCAAAAACGTCGTTGTGGCTTTCAGGTCGTGGAGTATCGAGACATAACCCGGACTGCTCGCAAGCTAGTGCATGAACTGGATGGTGAAGTCCAGCTTTGCCACAGAGAAACCGAGGTTCATCATCGTTGGGCTACAGGCTAGAAGACAGCACAATGTGACAGTGAGCCATTCACAGTTCGACACATGTCACATAGAAAATGTGAAGATATATTTGAATAGTGAAAACTATCCATATGTGGACATTAACATGAACTTTGAAAATGGACAGTACCTGTTGGCATATCAAGTGTACTCTCAATTCCAAAATGCATATTATGGACGCACACAATCCCCGATACTGACCCAGATACCTTCAAGAGTTTGGCCCTATACATGATGTTCGATATGTGTTACCAGGACGAGCGTATTACCTCTAATGAAATCGAATGGAAATATTCCTCCACACATGTGCACTTTCTGCCTGACACTTCACGACCGAATCGCATCGTACAATTGTCGAGACAAAGTCAAGACACTTTCGTGAATGCTGGAGAGGATATAAGTAAGATGGGCAGTAGGCGATATCTGTTTAGTCGACTTCGAACATAGAAAGTCACAGGATGAACTGTAATCCGCAGGGATTCCAGAGCCAGAGCGGCTACTTGCTCTAGGAGATCGCGGTATCCTACAGCGACGATGGCAAAACGCTCACGCTCTCCTTCCAACCCCCTTATTCGTGGAAACTGTTGGATGAGAAAAGCAAGAAGACAAACTGCTGGCTGNGCTCACGCTCTCCTTCCAACCCCCTTATTCGTGGAAACTGTTGGATGAGAAAAGCAAGAAGACAAACTGCTGGCTGCCCAAGTACCACCATGGACTGGAGTAGGACGAAGGTTAGATTCCATACCATCAAGTGGGAAACATGATGCACGACTTGCGGATGCAGCACCCGCAAGGGACGATTTACATAAAAGAAAAAATAGATGAGCGATTTGTGCNTATCTCGAAGAGTTAAGACCATAGCTGGAAGCGGGATCGACGATACGATGATCAACAATATACAGTTTGAGCTGCACATTCCTGGATACAAAATTTGCAGTCCAGGAACGAAGTTAGCTAAGAGGCTGGCATGCAGCGACACAGGCATCAACACACTGGACGAAGCATGCAAGCAACACGATGTCACATACTCCCTGAACAAAGATATACAAGCATGGCACTAGACAGACAAGATACCCACACAAAAAGGCAACGAAATAAGAAATTTGTCATATGCTGGTCTCGGAGAGAAAATTGTGGCCTGCTGCATTTCCAATGTGATGAATTCAAAGATGAAAATGGGAATGGGGGTGAAGTGCAAACAGAAGGTGAAAGTGAAACGAAAATGGTGACGAAGGGAAGAAAGGCATGCAAGACCAAGAAAACATCTACTGGTGGATTTTTTCCATTGCTTTTACCTGCACTCGGGGCCCACAGGGGCCGAATCGGAGCCATGAGTGGCATCGTCCGAGCCATTAACACATAAGGATCAGAGGCACAATACAAATATGGAATCTATCACCATGGGTGAAAAAACGACCAAGACCTCTACCTGAAGCCATACCCAGTGGGATGTGGAAGTGTGCCAAAGCGACATAACAGGAAGAGGTGTTAATGTAAGCTCTACCGAAACGACTGCTCAGAGAACATGTATTTGGAACTGCTTGCACTCTAATTGAAGATACCTGCCTTTTGCGGAGTATTCATGAGAGATACTTTGCCCCCTGAACCCAAACATGACGAGTGTGTCATAATCAACCAGGACACGACAGCCCGCCCCGGTTCTCATTGGGTAACTTGTGTGAATTGTGGAAAACATGCAGACTACTATAACAGTTTTGGGAATATGCGTCCTCCACCCGAACTGTGGCAGTACCTGAAAAATTGCAAACTTACTTTCAACTACGAGATTGAGCAGATGACGAACACATGGATCTGTGGACNTGGCAGTACCTGAAAAATTGCAAACTTACTTTCAACTACGAGATTGAGCAGATGACGAACACATGGATCTGTGGACACTTGTGTCTTCACTTCCTTGTTTGTTCGTTCAAGTAATTGTGTAAAATTGTCGTACATGTACCAGAAACCATTAGTCATGTCGATAGTGCTGACCTTGATGGGTCGTAGCTCCAAGCTGCNAAATTGTCGTACATGTACCAGAAACCATTAGTCATGTCGATAGTGCTGACCTTGATGGGTCGTAGCTCCAAGCTGCTTGCTGTACACTTTCCTCCAGTCGACCTGGAAGGGGAATGGGGAATAGGTTTGGTCGATTTTCGAACCTACATTGCGATAATGAACATCGACGAGAAAAACTGTAAGATGTATCTCGTGAAAAGTGGTCATATCTCCCACGAGGTAACATTGCCCATTGGCTTCTACGAAATAGACGACTTTGCACAGTACATCGAAGATTTTCTGTCACCTAACACAGAATTCAAACTACATGGAGATTCCAATACTCTGAAGAGTGTCATCAGATGCAGCGAAGATATCGACTTTACATGGATTCCATTGGGGTAATACTGGGGTTCGAGCCTCACATATACGAAGCCGGCAAAATCCACGAATCGTCGTGACCTGTAAACATCTTGCCTGTTAATGTGATATGAATAAACTGCAATTTGGTGAGCAGCACATATCTCCATGAGCAATACGCTGCATGAGTTTTCGTCGATGGTCCTGCCAGGTTTTAAACTGGTCGTGACACCACAAAGCATCATTTACTTTCCGATCGTCACGAAGAGAGTACATGAGGTTGTCGTGACGATCGTCGACCAGTGTGGAGAGTTGGTGAACATTCGAAACTAAGAACTCACACTATTCTTGCATTTTAGAAGATGGGAATAAGCTTTAGGGCGACAAGAAACAATAAAACAAAGCACCCATTAAACCGGCAATCAGTGTACCACATGTCACCAAGGTGTTAACACATGCTAATGAGATTTTCCTTTGTAGTTTTGGCTTCGAGGTCGATTGCCATGGAAGAGTAGATAAATGCCAACGACCCGGTAGTGTCTCAAGACAGCATCACGAAAGTGGAACTTCTCGCATACGAGCCATCTCTGATCGGACCATNGACGACCCGGTAGTGTCTCAAGACAGCATCACGAAAGTGGAACTTCTCGCATACGAGCCATCTCTGATCGGACCATACACACTACCATCGGAAGTTCGGATAGCTGTCCAACACTAAGGTATCTCCACTCATCCATGTCAGTCATTCCTGTGATTCAAGGGGACACTGAGGAAAGAAGATGGATCCAACCTGGCATCCTTGTAAATAACGAGCAATGGTATTCTCCACCTTATCGATCCCATCACGCATTTGCTCAATGGTGTCGAGGTGGATCAGAGGAGAGATGTCGGCATAACAACAGCAACAAAAAACTACCTCTCGCTCATGCTGAACGAGCTGCCTGCAGCCAAGATGGTAGGCTGTGGGATAGAAAATTGCTACAGTGTTCCTATATACCCCGGAGTGAAATTCGAGTTCTGCATTCCTCTAGTAATGTTGATCGGATTCAACAAAGACTGCAAATGAACTATCATCAATTCGAAGCAGTAACTGGTACTTCTAGACAATAAGCACGCAGATGCCATCGTGGGTATGGGAGAAAAACTGGAGACAGTAGAACTGAAGATACAGTCTATAGAATGAATGCTGCCTCATGTTCAGTTGAGTGCTACTGAACTTATCAAGATACTGAAGAATGTGACAGATGGCAAAAACGTCGATGTGGCTTTCAGGTCGTGGAGTCTCGAGACATAACCCGGACTGCTCGCAAGCTAGTGCATGAACTGGATGGTGAAGTCCAGCTTTGCCACAGAGAAACCGAGGTTCATCATCGTTGGACTACAGGCTAGAAGACAGCACAATGTGACAGTGAGCCATTCACAGTTCGACACATGTCACATAGAAAATGTGAAGATATATTTGAATAGTGAAAACTATCCATATGTGGACATTAACATGAACTTTGAAAATGGACAGTACCTGTTGGCATATCAAGTGTACTCTCAATTCCAAAATGCATATTATGGACGCACACAATCCCCGATACTGACCCAGATACCTTCAAGAGTTTGGCCCTATACATGATGTTCGATATGTGTTACCAGGACGAGCGTATTACCTCTAATGAAATCGACTGCAGCATCAAATTCACTACTTATGGAAATATTCCTCCACACATGTGCACTTTCTGCCTGGCACTGCACGACCGAATCGCATCGTACAATTGTCGAGACAAAGTCAAGACACTTTCGTGAATGCTGGAGAGGATATAAGTAAGATGGGCAGTAGGCGATATCTGTTTAGTCGACTTCGTACATAGAAAGTCACAGGATGAACTGTAATCCGCAGGGATTCCAGAGCCAGAGCGGCTACTTGCTCTAGGAGATCGCGGTATCGTACGGCGACGATGGCAAAACACTCACGCTCTCCTTCCAACCCCCTTATTCGTGGAAACTGTTGGATGAGAAAAGCAAGAAGACAAACTGCTGGCTGCCCAAGTACCACCATGGACTGGAGTAGGACGAAGGTTAGATTCCATACCATCAAGTGGGAAACATGATGCACGACTTGCGGATGCAGCACCCGCAAGGGACGATTTACATAAAAGAAAAAATAGATGAGCGATTTGTGCCAAAATTAAGTTGAAATCATAGATGTGCAGTTCGAGTACGGCTGCCCTCCGCTGCACAAGCTGACGAAACTTCACGACGACCAGCAGCGACATATCTGCGGCAGATCAGGACCTGACTGGACACGGGCGTGGAGGAACGCATAGCTGCGGCGGAAATGGTGCACCTCGTCTTGGACCATGAATCGATGAGTTACGACAGACAAGAAGTCGTCCCGACGTCAGTTCCGAAGAACACTTTTTTCAAATAAACTGTGAACTGAGACTGAATATGTGTTTTGGTTTATGGTGTTTGTGTATTTATTTGTACAGCAGATTGTGTAAAATCATTTAACTGTGGTTTTTTTATACTTATTCATTAAACTATCTTTTTTTTTTTACTTAAAGAAACCTTAAAAAAAACCACATATTTCTCATGCTACATAACTTATTTGTGGTAATAGGGGGAAATCTGCAGGGGTTTTATACCGATGGAATTGGGAATGTACACACACATGCCTTCAGTTTGAAAAAAGTAGTGTTGCGAGAAGGGGGGAGGTTGGATTGGGTGAGAGGGTAGGAGGGAGTGTGGGAAATGGGTGGACAGACAGGTGTTGGAGGGAGTTGTGGAGGAAAAAAAACTGTTTTGGATGGAGAGGGGGAGGTGGATGCGAATGTGACTGCTATGAATAAAGCAGGTGGCACCTTGTGGGGATTGCCATTCCATAGACGAAAGAGTAAAATTTTCAATTGTGTATATGTGTTTCCTCATGTCATTTTAAATAAATTAAAAAAAATGTGCTGTTTTTAATTTGTTTNTGAATAAAGCAGGCAGCACCTTGTGGGGATTGCCATTCCATAGACGAAAGAGTAAAATTTTCAATTGTGTATATGTGTTTCCTCATGTCATTTTAAATAAATTTAAAAAAATGTGCTGTTTTTAATTTTTTTTTTAGATTGACTTTAAAATTTAAAATATTATTAGTAAAATAGGCAATACTTTGCTAGGAGTCGCCAAAAAAGTTTGTAAATGGACGACATGGGAGCTCTGGGGTGGTAGATGCTAACAAATAAATAACTAGCAAACTATTATTGTTCAATACTGGACAATGAGTTAAAGTCGCAATTTAATAGCCAATGGGCATATACTATTGATTAATTGGTATGGGTGGAAGGAAAATTTTGGTTATGTAAGGACAATGATTAATTTGGGGGGGGGAAGGTGAGGGGTTGGTGGTAAAGCAGAGAGCAAGAAGAGGGTCTAATGTTATGTTACTGGGTTTTTAANGGGGGGGGAAGGTGAGGGGTTGGTGGTAAAGCAGAGAGCAAGAAGAGGGTCTAATGTTATGTTACTGGGTTTTTAAGATTTTTGTGACTATTCTCGATTTTTATGATTGTGGTGGGGTTATGGTGGAGAGAGGAAGTTGGTCAAGGTGGGTGGGGTGAGCGATGGGTAGAGTAGGGTATCATTATATGTTCCTCGATTTTTAGATAATTTTTTTTAGATTTTTGCGATATTTTAAATTTTTTTTTGGTTCAAGGTCATTTAAGGTCAAGGTAATGGCTCAAGGTCAAGGTCACCAATATCCACTATGGTGGTCGGGTGCCATCACATTAGGGCCGTCCCAGGCCGCCTCGACAACCGACGTGGCTGGTGGCTCTATAGAATCCTGCGCCAGACTTCCCTTTGCCATTCTAGTCTTGCCCACAAAACATGTGTGGTTCATGGTCGGATGATGACTCACCTGCCACAGGACACCTGCGGCCACAAAAGATGGCCTTAATGCTCGCGATGAAGTGGCATGGGCGGAGATGCCCCAGACGGACATCCTAAGTCTCTACCTCTGAATGCGGCGCCGTGTAGCAGTGGTTATTGCAGCCTGTGCTGGGGCCACACAATACTGATTTCTGCATGTTCTCTACGCCATACCGAGCTGCAATATTAACCATATCACGTGTATATGATGAGTATTGTGTCCAATAAATGTTGTGATAGCTCGCGTCATTCTTTGTGTTGTAATTTCAATGGCCAACAGTGTGTTTTGATGTGCACTACTATACTTGTGTCTCGTGTAAGTTTTGCAACCAGTTAATGAAGTGCTGCGTGTTTGAAACGCCTATACCAAAGATATGTTCTTATCACTGACGGTTAGATGCCCCACACCCCCAAGATTTTTTTTATTTCACTTACACGTTTTTTTGAATCGATAGTACTTAATATGGCATCAGTACGACAGTGACGCATCTGCCAGGCAACGAGAGAAACGAGACAATCGATTGCTAAGCTTTCTAGCGGATGATGTCAGAAACAAAACGGCTGCCTGGCGGCGTAGCCAATCTGTACATTTCAAATCTGTTATTACGATGTTGCCTGCCTTCGACGCGCCCATTCAGTGGTTCGTTGGTTGACATGGTGGTGTCCACTCTTGATGTATAGTCTATTCGATTTTTCTTCACACTTTTTGAATCAAACAGTTGAAAAATCACCCCATGTATGACGTTTTTGTCTCTTTTCTAATTATTCCATGTATCAGTAGCGTTTTATACTTCTGTTATAATAAAAGTCTCTTATTTTTAGTTATATTGAACTTTTACTTATATATTACTTATAAATTATAATTTCAAATTTATAATTTACACGAATGAATTGACAATTTCTAGCAAGAAATAGTTATATTACAAAATATTGTTCAACTGAGTGCTCATGAGTGTGGTGGGTTCTCCCTTTGGTGTAATCCTAACGAATATTATAAATGCGAAAGTGTGTTTGTTTGTTTGTTTGTTTGTCCTTTCACGTCGCAATGGAGCAACGTAACGACGTGATTTTT
Organism: Clitarchus hookeri; assembly: GCA_002778355.1. Lineage (NCBI taxonomy): Eukaryota > Metazoa > Arthropoda > Insecta > Phasmatodea > Phasmatidae > Clitarchus > Clitarchus hookeri. Next base: position 37,045 of record NQII01008070.1, on the reverse strand, counting down.
TGTACAGAGATAGTTGAAAGACCGGGAAGTGACATAGGCTACTATTTATCCCGAAAAAATATCTCTATCTTTCAGGAAAATAATTTTAATAAAAATAGCGCTCGGAGTACAATGCTGCGTCAAAGTAAGTTGTTAGTGTGGGACGAAATCACAAAGACACACAAAAAATCGATAGAGGCCATGAACCGAACTCTACAGGATATACGAAACAATACAGATATTATGGGAGGAATGGCTGTATTACTGGCTGGTGATTTCCGCCAAACTCTACCGGCGATTCAGAGGGGCACACCTGCAGATGAAATCAAAGCCTGTCTCAAGTCGTCAAGCTTAAGGGCAAATGTCAAGAAATTCGGCTTGACGACAAATATGAGTGTGTACCTCTACAATGATGCTGATACAGGACATTATGCTGATACACTATTAAAGATTGGAGATGGGCGGTTAGAAACAGATGCCGAGGGCTGTGTGTCACTAACACGGGATTTTAGTAATTTGGTGCAGAGTGGTACGGAACTGATTGCTAGCATTTACCCAGATCTACAAAGAAGTATAAATGATGACCAGTGGCTATGTAAAAAAGCGATTCTAGCAACAAAAAATAACATCGTTAGTGCTCTGTTCTGTGTTTCTGATCTGTATCTGTCTACTAACAAATACCGTTATTTCTCCCTATAAGTTTATTACTATAACCACGCGAGCAACGCAACAATCAATAACGAAGTTTTTCTCCTTGAACTCATTTAAACTGAAAAACGAGTGCAGACATTGTCAAGAAAAAGTATAAAAAGCATGGACTTCATTTTAAAAAAACCCCCATAAACAATAATTCTGCAGTCCAGACGAGCGGAGCCGTGGGCACAGCTGGTTTCCTGCACTCGGTCAAGCCTCGTCNCGAGCTTCGTCTGCATGAGGCGGAGAAACATCCTGCAAGTATAACTATGAATGGACTGTGCCTTTCTCAAGGCCCTTTCACACAATCAAATTTGTCTTCAAATTACCTTTAATTTTATTGAATTCAATTCATTGAATGCTGTACGACGTCATAGGAACGTCATAATCGCTGCCATTTTCTCTTCCGATTCCTTGAATGTCTTTTTTTTTTTCAAGATTTTCGTTTATTACATGTTCAATATTTTCTTGAATAAAAAAAATTTCAATCACTTTATAGCAGTTTTTTTGACAGTATTACTGGCAGTAATATCACAATAAAATAATTGTGTGCGCTCATTTGCAGTCTTTACAAAATAAGGATGCGTATTTTTTTAAAACAAAATGTACAATAAAATTAATAAAATTAGTTGGGATTTAAAAAATTATTTTCGTATTATGCATGAGTCGTAGATACTTCTAAAAGTGTAATTTTGTTATTTTTTAAACTGGTTTAATTAAAACGTTTGTGACAAACTTGTATGTGGTGACTTGAATGCAATTCATTAAATGACAAATAGGGTTATTTTTTAGTTCAATAAATTTAATTCAATAAATATTTGATTGTGTGAAATGGCCTTTACTCTATGGTGGAGCGCGGGCTGGTTGGCAAGCAGTTCCGGGCCGCATTTCCAACCTCGCTGGGGACGATCACTAGAAGATGTGAGGGGAGCTGCAGTGAGTGTGTGTGTGCGTGCACGAGCGTGTGTGTGCAGGGGGAGAGGAAGGCCGGAGACGGCGAGACGCCGCGCAGGCATTCGAAAGTGCGCAGATTCTCCAGCACTGGAACCCTGCTGCAGTCTGGAGTCTGGAGCCTGGAGTCTTCCCCTGGAGACGCCACATATCACAACCCTCCCTTCCCCCATAAACCCCTCCGGCGACGGTCGCAGCTGCACAGCGGCTATTTATTGCGCCGGATATTCCGAGGGGACGGGACAGGAAATGCTACACACATAACGAACGAGCGCCATGCATCTACCCCCTTCCCCGCCCCACGGCCTTTTCACACACAACGCTGGGCGCTTTCCGAATCACTCGCCGCGATTAATCCCCGCTCGCGCAAGAGACGTTATTCAAACGCTACGTTAATGCCACCGCACAGGAAGATTACACTTCTCCGCCATTACGACTGCGAAATTTGTTAACTTCATGCACGCGTTCTACTAACAGAACATTTTTGTGTCGTGTTATTTGAAATACTTGCTTCTTTATTTACTTTGAGATTCAACTTTTCTTATTTCTTTGTTGGTACCACACATTATATGTTCTACCGTTTTCGTTAAGAGAGCAAATTGGTTTCATTTAGTAATAGTTTTTGAAACCATATATTTATTTAATACTTTACAGTAAATTACAACTCTCACCTGTGAATGGGCGACAAAGCAAAATAAATTATAGACTGTTCACGGTAAAGTGAGCACTTTTGAGTTCCAAGTGATAATTATTTTAGTCTTTTTTTATCCTTTAACCACATTTTAAAATAAATATTGTCATGTAAGTAATTAACACAGTGTGTATATTCCGCCACGCTAGGAAGTTAACGTCTAAGGCTAAAATAAAAAAATTTATATTGACTATTGTTCTAAATGAAAGGGCTTTCAAAATGCTCACTTAACCGTTAATAGCGTATATCATGAAAATCCCAATCTATTATACACTGAAGAGCCAAAAATCTTGTACACATGCCTAATATCGTGTAGGGCCCCCGCGAGCACGCAGAAGTGCCGCAAGATGAGGTGGCATGGACTCGACTAATGTCTGAAGGTATGCAGGCAGCATTTCACACCGTGAATCCTGCAGGGCAGTTCACAAATCCACAGGAGTGCGAGGCGGTGGAGATCTACTCTGAACAGCACGTTGCAAGGAATCCCAGGTATGCTCAATAATGCTCATGTCTGGTGATTTAGGTGGACAATGGAAATGTCTAAAGTCAGGAGAGTGTTCCTGGAGCCACTCGGTAGCAACTCTCGACGTGTGGGCTGTCGCATTGTCCTGCTGGAATTGTCCACGTCCGTCGGAATGCACAATGGACATGAATGGGTGCAGGTGATCGGACAGGATGCTTAAGTATCTGTCACCTCTCTTTGTCGTATCTAGACGTATCAGGGATCCCATTTCACGCCAACTGCACACGCCCCATACCATGCCAGAGCATCCACCAGCTTGAACAGTCCCCTGTTGACATGTAGGGTCCATGGATTCATGAGGAAGTTTCCATACCCGTACACGTCCATCCGCCCAATACAATTGGAAACGAGACTCGTCAGACCAGGCAACGTGTTTCCAGTCATCAACAGTCCAATAGCGGTGTTGGCGGGTCCAGGCGAGACGTAAAGCTTTGTGTCGTGCAGTCAACAACGGTACACGAGTGGGCCTTCGGCTTCGAAAGCCCATATCAGAGATGGTCCGTTGAATATAATGTATTCACGATAACTTCAAGATTTTCTGAAGCCCTGCTAAAGATCTACTTTCAGGGAGCCGATTATGTATCCTTCCGCAGTATGTATACAAAACATTGCCATGTGACACCTGTCAAATGCTTTGTAAACAAACAGTGTCATGTGGGAACTGCCAAATATTTTGTTAACAGTGTCCATGTGGGAACTACCAAAATTTATTTTTGAAGAGAAACAATGCCATGTAAATCTTAACTGTCATATACTTTAATAAAATTCTCCAAATGTCTAAAAAATGCTAATCAATTTAGCAAAATATTGTAATACATACAAAAAGGTAGATTGAAGTATATATCGGAACTGTTAATTATATAATTTAATTAAAGTTTACTTATTATATTAAGATTTATTTACATATTTGGTGTAAGGAAAAAGTTAAATTTTACATAATAAACTTTTGGAAGTAGCACTCAGGTTAAAGATTTCACTGTGATAAATGGGTACCATTTATTCTATTTTATCGCATATAAGTCGCACATTTTATTTAAAAAATTTTATTGAAAACTCGGGGTGCAACTTATAAGTGAGAAAAATTCCTCCAGCCCCGCACTAACGTTTCATTTACTACAAATTCACGGCCCGCTGGTCGATTTCCAAACTCTTCAGCGAACAAAATCACTTTCATTTTAAAACCTGCGGTGTAGGTACATCGCTTTTCCGTCAAGAAACTGCCGCACTTCTTCACTGCCACAACATCAAAACAACACTACATGCGGCGCAAAGACTATATAAGAGAAATACGTGTAATCCAACGCTAATGTGCTGCTATCTCTTACGCTCCACAAAAAGCTTTCGAAAATAATCGATTATCAGTTTTTGACCAAAAATCGATTCCTTTTCATTCTTTTAAAATATTTTTTTCTGTTAAGGATTGCAAAGGTAATTACGTAACGGAAATATTCAAATGCCTTTCTATATTTTGCACGTTTATTTAAAACTTACAAAGATAAACTGCAGAAATAACAACGCTAATACTAAAATTACATCTTAACCTAGAATTATCTTATAAGTAGAAAGAATGTGTTACGTCAGTTTTATAACCACAAATAAGAGTCTCCAATATCCAATATGGCGTGGTTATACTTCTTAAAAAAACGTGTCCAAACGGACAAGATGGAGTGTATGAGTCCGCTGGACAGACACTAAAATTTATTTAATTTCAATTAATAACGGTGAAATCTTTACCCGTGAGTGCTACGTGAAAATGTAAATTTATAGTTTAGCGATATTAACTTTACAATTACGGCATTAAATTTATACATATTAATATTTAACATACGAACTATTTCTTTTCAGCTATAACCAACATGTCCCTTCAAAATCCGTTGTTAATTCGTACGGACTTTTAACAAATTATTATAATTTATTGAAAAAATATACTTAAAACTTAAAACAACCAATTTATATAGTGCTTCAGTGCTAAAAGCAAGACAAAACCTTTTTCCATATACAATTTTTTTATAACCAATTGAACATGTAACTCCTAGGGTGATTTTTCAAAGGTTCTTTTCAAAAGTATCGAAGATACCTTGAATGAATTATAGTTCGCACGCTGGCACATGTTGATGCCCCTGCATTGAAATCTGCGCCAATTTGAGAAAAGGTTGATCGTCTGTCACGTTTAATGATTCTCGTCAGTCGTAGTTTGTCCCGTTTGTTTACGATTTTTTTTCCGGCCGCAGCGATGTCGAAGATTTTATGTTTTACCGGATTCCCGATATTCACGGTACACTCGTGAAATTGTCGTACGCGAAAATCCATATTTTATTGCTACCTCGGAGATGCTATATCCCATCTCTCGTGCGCCGACTATAACTCCACGTCCAAACTCATTTAAATCTTGATAACTTGCCATTGTAGCAGCAGTAACCGATGTAGCAACTTTGCCAGACGCTTGTTGTCTTATATAGGCGCTGCCGACCGCATCGCATTACTCTGATTGGTTCCATGCCTCTGTTATTTGCATACGCACGCATACACCAGTTTTTTTGGCTCTCCAGTGTACTTTGTAACAGAAGCTACACTGACATAAATATAATGCTTCTTTTAATGCCAGAAACAAACACGTGTGTCGATCTACACAAAGACAAAATTCAGATTTCCTCTACTGCGCAACTGCCTTAATTCCAATTTTAGATTAATGTTACGATTTCTGGCAAAGCAAAACAAAAATATTAGAAGATAGTGAATAAAGGAAGTAAGTGCAGTGGAGTGGAGTGGAGAGATTTGGGCGGCCGTTAACATTGAGGTCTTGAGGAAGTCGATGAGGGTGAAGCGAGGTAAGTATGAAGTAGCACTGGAATGCGAGGGCGAGGGAAACGTGAGATCCCCGAGAAAACCCGCCGACCAGCAGTATCGTCCGGCACGATTCCCACTTGCGAAAATCCGGAGTGACCCGGCCGGGGATTGAACCCGGTTCGCCTTGGTGTGGGAGGCCTGCAGGATAACCGCTAAGCCACCGCGGCCCCTCAAATCGTTAGAGCACCATACAAAATACGCCAACACTATAGAAAAACTAAGTGTTACATGTCGTAACGGTGTAAATGATTTTTTCAAAAGACCATTCTTGTCCATACACACACACTCTCTCTCTCTTTCTCTCTTTCTCTCTCATATCAAGGATTACACACAAAAATATTTATTAAAGGATTAAAATGAGGAATAATCTTATTTTATTATTTCAGCGGTATTTTCTTTATTTCACTATTTTAAACATTATTTCACTCTCTCTCTCTCTCTCTCTCTCTCTCTCTCTCTCTCTCTCTCTCTCCCTTTATTTTTGCATCAAGGAAACCCCGCAGTTTTGAATGGGAAGAAAAGTACCATTCACGCATTATTCCTAGTCAGCTTCTATCAGATGATACAAGTCTCGCGCCGTGCTACGGTATAGCTAAGTATAAATAAATTCAATAACGTGATGGTTTCTTTGAAGTGGGCGTACACATTCGCTGATTGGCTGCGCGTAGCTCTGGAAATGGGCCTTGTGTCTGATTGGCTACTGCGTGCTGCGGAAAGTTCCCTATGGCTGGACTTGGGCTGGCTAGTGCGCTGATTAGCGAACAGCCTTCTCGCATTTGACTGGCCGCAGTGACGTAATTTCGCTGGAGTGTGCGATTGGAGTACGCTGTATAAGCGCTTGTTTCAGGTCTGTAAACTTAAGAATCCCATCTGACTGGAGGCTTTCTCTGCATTTGAGGCCGAGAAGCGCGGAAGCGGTAAGGGCGACACTGCCACGCGCATCAAGTGCGCCATCGCCGCTAAGCACAAGGCTCTGAACTGGTGTGTAGTGTTCAATTCGCACTGCTTGTACCTATGGTACTTTCAGTGGTGACCATATTATGTTATTGGTGGAAAGTCTGCATGAAAGTTCAATGCAGGGCCCTTGAGTAGTTGTGAACGTATAGACGCATATATTATGAGATACAGAAAATTTTAGAAAGCCGTTTCTAACCCTTTTGGAGAACTCAAAAATTGTGTTTCTTATAAACGTGACTTCTTGAAAGTACTCAACAGCCCTCGTCTGAAGTGTGTGTTCTTCTCGTATATCAGCGCATTGGACGCACGTTTAATGGTTTCGTGGAAAAACAAGTATTTCAAACATCCTGTAACGCAGTTCAAGCGCCAGGCAGGCGGGAACCTTAACTCTGTGAGTTAGCCTTCTGGACACAAGTGTTAAGTCCACTCCTCTCCACGTTCAATTTTATTATCTTATTTACCAAGGACACAATAAACCTACGTCCTTTGAATAATTCTTCCCCCACCCTCCCCCTCTTTTCAACCAGTATTGAGATAGATATGCGGGAAAACTTTAACACTGTGGGCGGTACAAGTTTATGGCCCTTGAAAACACAGCAGAAGCGAGTTGCCGATCTTCACCATAACAGTAACAGTTCCTCATACCAACAATATTTTTGGTCACGACTACACCTGACTCGCGGTACTTTAAATCGCTCATTACTTGGTGGCCGTCGGTCATTTAAGTCGCGGGTAGACTCAGTCCTTATTAAAGAGTCCCGACATATGTAACAGGAACATTTGAATAATTATGAAAAACAGTTTCATTTTTATGAAATTGTTAACCCGCTGCAGTTTTTTTTTAGGTAGATCCCGATAAAATCTAGAGGTACAATGAGACTGTAAACAGCGAAATTTGTGTTGAAGAGCAAAGAAAGTCCAATTAAGCGAAGCCGAAGCTATTCTCTGTCTTATAGTCCATAGAGTCTTGAGAAACATTCCAATAGTGACCAGTACATAGGGACAGTCTCACAAAATCAGTTTAATGTTATGATTACGTAATCACATACTTAACGTAAAAAATCGATTAAAGTAAACAGTGATGTAAAAAAACAAAAAAAAAAAAAAACCTTAGAGTATAGTGCCTTTCTGATTAAACACTATTATAAACAAATGCTATTTTGACGACTTAATTAAAGAGTTGAATAAGGACAGAGAAGTCAAAAGCAATGGCAGATAACTTGAAAATGAATAAAAATGATGTTATAGTCTATTCGCGGTTTCTTCACACTTTTTGAAACAAACCTTTGAAAAAAAACATTCTGTATAAGGTGTTCGGTTGTTTCCTAGATATGTTATGTATCACAGGAGTTTTATAATTATAATTATGCTATCATAAAAGTACCTTATTTTACTTATATTTGAACTTTTATTAATATTCTCTCTATCAATTCTATTATTTCATTTACAATTAATGCTCGTAGTGCCTAGTAAGAAATAGTTCTTATGCAAATTATTATTACACTCTCAGCGCGCACGAATGCGGTGCGTTGTCCCTTTCGTGTAATTTTGTAGACGCAGTTAAGCTCTGTGTCTTCATGAGGCGGAGGAATATCCTGGAAGTAGAACTTTACCAGGTCCCCAGAAAAGTTGGAAGTAACCGTGAATGGAGTATATGTGGAAATGGGCCGTAGCTGACTAAAAACTAATGTGCCCGATATGTCAATGAACGTTTACATTGAAACCCGCTTTACGCTTGCCTCGGCGCGTCAGTATTATGCGCATGAATAATGGCGAGCGGAACTACAAGACGGAGGAGCTACAGCCAGATCCCAACATCTCCAAATGGTACCCTAACCAGACCGACACCTTCAAATATAATCAAAATAATGTGTAAGCCTCCTATGGCAACGTTACAANGAATGGTACCCTAACCAGACCGACACCTTCAAATATAATCAAAATAATGTGTAAGCCTCCTATGGCAACGTTACAAGTCATCACTCAACAGGTTTGTTATTCAATGGAAGGAAAATTGCTAAATATACGAAACATTGATTTTATTAATAAATATAAAAATATGCTGTAAAAATATACTCTACAATTATTATCTTTTTAAATTGAATACAAATAAACACCATACATACTTTGCACAAGAAGTTGCAATTCTTTAGTGGCTGTGGCAGAATACTTGTGCATTGTGCAAGCAAATACAAACAGCCGTGAGGCGGCAATACCAAATACAACGTCTTAAAGTTTGGCCGTGAAGCGGCTTACGTTTAAGTGCGTATCTATCCACGATTTCGTCATTCTCAACATTAAAACTGGGGGTTTAAAAATGATTATCTGCCTGACCTTCTCTTGCATATTTCTCTTTATAAAAACTTATCTGAGCACGATAATGCCGTTTTCCTTCACTAGTCATCTCTGTTCATAGCCTCAGCTGAACCTCTTCATGCTGCCTCGGCTGACCATCTGACCTCGAGGAGCGGCTTTTCTATGCTATTTATAGTTGAAAACCCGACCAAACAAAATTCATAAATGCACAATTTGGCAATAATGTCTTTAAAAAAATTTAAGTTGCCGAAAGAGGAAGACGAATTCACAAATGGCGCATGCGCGCTCTACCACAACGCCGTGACAGTTCGGCAACACAGCCTGCAACTCCTGACGTCACATAACTGGCAGCGCAGGGGTGCTAGACTCGGCGCTCGCCCTCAGTAGGGAATCAGGCTTGGAGGAGGCCGCCACGATGCTGGATCGCTGACCAGTGGCGGGCCCACTCCACCACTTCCACGTCGCAGGTCGATTGACGCTACCGTAGCTGCGTGGGTCAACGGAGCTGGTTTCAGGTGCGGTTAAATACGCAGGAAATTATTTTCCACAGACGAAAAACCTCCGTGACAAGCAGGCATTCAGAATCATGTTGATGTTCGGGTGAAAATCCTGTAAAACGGGGAGATCGAAAGACGAATGGGAATCTCAACATTTGTTATGTTAAAACTGTTTAATTAATATTGGAAGAGTTAAATAGACTTGTTTTCATATAGTCAGACGTTCGTTTTGTTGTTTCTGACCGTAGAGGGAACATGGGTGTTCAGGGCGTTTTCCAGCTGCGCATTAGCCATTCTCTGTGTTCCAAACATAGACTTAAGTTGAGCTAGACCAGTGGTACTCAGACTTTTTTTAAGGGGACCATATTAAGAAAAACTAAGACCGCCGCGGCCCGCACTTACGACACTTGACATAATAATATTTGTGAACTAAATGTAGGTAAGTAATTCGATGGCATTTAAAATTCAGAGCGTCGTGTATCGTCTTGCAAGTCGTTTGTTTATTCGTTCGATACGGTGATGGCGGGCGGAGGTAGTACATCAAACATATGTACAGAAGTCGCCTGACTGACAAAATAATGAAAAATATCGTCTCGTATCATCAGTGACATTAACTTTTAATAAATTCGTATTATGTATTGATTTTTTTATTTTTGTAACAGACGCCCTAGAAAAAAGAATTTGGTAACTTGTATCTACTGAAGCCGGCGAGCGCGGGCCACAAAGAATGGTCCCGCGGGCCGCAGTTTGAGTACCCCTGAGCTAGACCGATTCTCGTCTTCTGCGCATGTACCCAACACTTGACTTACTCATGCTAAAAGCCGTATAATACAGCTTTATACGATAGTACCTAGATATAGTTAATTCGCGGTTACTTCCAGCTTTTCTGAAGCCTTGCTAAAGTTCTACTTTCAAGCTATTCCTGCGCTTCATGCAAGCAAAGCTTAACTAAGTCTGTAAAATAACACTAAAGGGAAAACGCACGGCATTCGCGAACACTAACTTTAATAACATATTGCGTAAGAACTATTCTTTACTAGAAATTACCAACACACCTTTTTTTTTCCTTTTTTTTTATTATTTATTATAGCTGAAATGTTATAATGATGAAATATTATGATGAACTAATTAAAAGTTAAATTTAACCAAAAATAAGATACTTTTATGTTAACAGAAGTATAAAACGCATTTGGTACATGAAATATTTAGGGAACAGCCAAATACATCATACATGGAGTGACTTTTCAAAGGTTTGATTCAAACAGTGTGAAGATACCGCGAATCGACTATACACACTCCGTGTCCAATACTCAATGAACCAGATGCCACCTGTTCGCTGGCTGTCGTCACAAGCAGAACTCATCCTCTCTTTGCATCCGAGCACATGGAGTGAAGTTACTAGAGAGCTGGAAGTTTGCTATTGGTTGTGAGATATGCAACACGTGTCGGCTGAGTGGAGGCCCAGTGACGCACGTGGAACTACTGTACTTGTATGCCGTATACTCTTCCACAACCACGGCAGCTCTTCACAGTCGTCTATTGAATTCGTGCAGAGTTTCATTCGAAACTTTCTCAGAGGAATGTTTCATTATATTCACATGTAGTGCAACTGCCTCGCGCGCGACGAATGCGTGTGGGAAAAATTCTGCTGTGTTTGGCAAAGGCGTTCGTTCAGGTACATTCAGGGGATTTTGCTGTAATATTTCTAAAATTTCAGTATTCCACAACACCTCGTCCGTTTTATGCGTCCATTCTTTCCAACATTAGCCATTATAAATGTATTTCTTGCAACACACAATGCTATGCTAAAGTACCATTTGTAATTGTAGTATAAGTATCCAATTTTAGCCGGATTTCTGATAGCAATATGCGTGAGTAGAATAATTTAGACGAATCTGGAACAAGGGCACGGGTCATAGGTGCCAGGCGCCATTCATCATGCTCTGTCATTCTAGTCATCCGGTGGCCATTTTCTCTCAAAATTTCCCTTTTTACCTCGAAATTGACAATTTTTCGCTTAAAATTTCCCTTCTTCCCTCAAAATTTTCTTTTTTTTTTCTTTAAAAATTCTTATTTATCCCTTATAAAGCATTAATCCCTTCATTATATAAAAACGTCCCCTTATTTGCAAAAACGATCAATTGAAAGGATTTATGTGGTATCGTTTTTTACCTTCGACGCTGACTCTGTGCCGATGAATTTTTTTGCGTTTAGGGTCATACCCTAAACGCAAAACAATTCTAAAAATTTCCCAAAAAAAAATTTAAGTCCAAAAAATGTTTTCAAAAAATGCTATAAAATATTTATAAAAAATTACTTAAATATTATTATTACAAATGTATTTTAAAAATCATTGTTAAAAAAATTATCTAAAAAAAACTTTCATTTATTGAGGTTTCCCCATCACCATGTCCAGCAGACGATTGACTCTCGCCATTTGCTATTGGCTGTTTAGTTAGCAGGCCTCAACCCCCACCAATGCTTNTCCAGCAGACGATTGACTCTCGCCATTTGCTATTGGCTGTTTAGTTAGCAGGCCTCAACCCCCACCAATGCTTCTCATTGGTTAATTAGTCGGCAGGCCTCGCCCCAAATACCCACACCCTTTCCATCGTATGCAGNATGTATTTTAAAAATCATTGTTAAAAAAATTATCTAAAAAAAACTTTCATTTATTGAGGTTTCCCCATCACCATGTCCAGCAGACGATTGACTCTCGCCATTTGCTATTGGCTGTTTAGTTAGCAGGCCTCAACCCNCCATTTGCTATTGGCTGTTTAGTTAGCAGGCCTCAACCCCCACCAATGCTTCTCATTGGTTAATTAGTCGGCAGGCCTCGCCCCAAATACCCACACCCTTTCCATCGTATGCAGGCATCTTCGTTTTTTTGTTCGTTTGTCATTTGTTTTCAGTTTCAATTCCTAGGTTGCACTATTTTCTCGATTTCGCCACCATGCGAGCTGATGATTTAGCCACCAGGTGTCAGTCATATTTGTTGATGTTTATATGGTAAAGTGGTGCTGTCGGTCAATTAATTATATTCGCCCGAACCCTTCTACGCCATACCATATCTACTGTCCATTTATTTATAGTATCGCCCTCTATAGCACACTAGTAACTCATGTTTCAACGACCAGAAATAATTTACTATCCGCAAGAATCATATCGACCTGTACCAAATGGTGACGAGGTCATGTAAAATTGTATGTTTAAGTTTTTATTTTATTTTTAAATTTAATTGTTTTTACTTAAAATTATTATTTTAAAAATCAGGTTTTTAAAATAAAACACAGCATATTTCTTACACGACAATTATTGTACACATAATAAAATATACATAATTAGCAAAAAATAATAACTTTTATTAATATTCTTCGAACAGAGTCCAAATTACATATTATTTTAATATGCAGATCTTCAAAATATGACTTTTGGTTATCTCGTAGAAGGCTGAGCAATTCATGTATGGCAGTAAGCAGCAGTGCTCTACGAAGGTCCACACAAATCACAGTGTCTCTACGAAGAACTTCGACACATGCAGCAGCAGTACTTGTCTCCGATGCACCATCCATCGCATTATCATTGCAATGTAGACTTGACTCCTTTTGATCGACAGTTCTATGATACTAGTAACAACATCTGGCTCATCGACACCGGTAGCAGAACCTGCATTAGCAACCTCGCGAGAACACATTGCTGGTCGTCGACGAGTGGGTGCAGGTTCATCTCTGGAACCAGAGGCAGAATCACCCATGATGGGAATTGACACAAGTTCTTAGTGTCGGCGATGCACTCGGTGGCATCGTCTGGCTGGCAGCATCCTTCTTGGACCCAGGTTGCTGGGAGTGGACCGATGTTTCGTGCCCTGCCTGGAACGAATCTATGGCACAGTCTGGCGCATGGATGGTAGCATGAGTCTGTGCCAGGGTGATTATGCGATCCACGATGCAGGTAAGTTTTGTCTGTGGCCTCGTGTGGAAAACGACGCAGGCCGATGCTCCCGGACAGTCTAATTGAAACTGTGTTGGTTCGTAGACGATTGGAAAATGTCCGAATCGCCAGTGCTGCATGCTACTAACATCGCAGGTCTCGGTGTAGGTGCGCAAATATCCATCTTCTGCTATGAAAATATACGCCATGCTACTATAGTCTGGCTTGGTGCTTGAATAAATTATCGTAGGCAAGAATGGTGTCATGGTGACGATCAGACTCCTAGGCGACGACTAAACGAGCTCGTCAATTTTTCCCACTTATAAACAATATAGATGTCGATCAGGTGTGCCACCATAAGAAAAATTACGTTCCCTCACATTTCGATAAAAATGGGTAACTTCGTGTCTAGTTGTAGGCAGCCGATTCCCAGTCCAAGTACGAGGCACACCATTAGTGCAACAGCTGCACATTCTTCAGACATGATGTTGTTAATCGCCGTAAACTTTCGCCAGCCTGCGTAGCAAAGGATACAACCGTATGGCTTGCAAATCTATAATATCTACTTCAATTTTACATAAGTCTCTAAGCCTATTTTTGTGCTCAAATTCGAGCCTTCGGGTACTGCATCACCAAGTCTCGCAGCACATTTTCACCTGGTGGCATGGAATCTTGTCTTCGTCCTAATCCAGTCCATGGTAGTACTTGGTCAACCAGGCGTTTGTTTTCTTGCTGTTCTCGTCCAACGGTTTCCACGAATAAAGGGGGCGGAAGGAGCATCTGCATGTTTTGCCATCGCTGTCGTAGGACACTGCGATCTCCTTGAGCATGAAACAATTTTAAGTCTGGAAACGCTGCAGATTACAGTACATCTTGGAACTGAAGCTGCTCGAAGACGAATAAACAGTTCTAGTATGTGAACAGTTATATTTATATATTCTCAGCTGCAATCACGACAGTAAATTAACGGTATTGTCTCAGCAATTGTGCAATACACACCGGTCGTGAAGTATCAGGTAGAATGTGTACGTGTTGGCAGGAATATTTCCGTGTGTAGTGAATTCGATCCTGCAGTCGATCACATTGGAGGTAATATGCTCGTCCTATTTTCTCACATTGAATACCGTTAGCGCAGCCAAACTCTTTAAAGTATCAGATCTCAGTATCGTGGATTGGGGGCATCCATAATATGCATTTTGGAATTGAGCATACATCTCATATGCCAGCAGGTACTGACCATTTTCAAAGCTCATGTTCATGTCAATGTAGGGATAGCTTTCGCTATTCAAAAATATTTTCACATTTTATATTTGACATGTGCCGAACTGCGAATAGCTCACTCACACTTTGTGTTGTCTTCCAGTCTGTAGCCTAATGATGACGTACCGTGGTTTCTCAGAAGCAAAACTTGACTTCTACATGCAGTTGATATGCTGGCATGCTCGGGTATGTCTCGAGACTCCACGACCTGAAAGCCACATCGATCGTTATGCTATCTTCTACATTCTTCAACATTTTTATATGTTCAGCAGTGCTCAACTGAACATGAGGCAGCATCCATTCCATAGGTTTCAGTTCTACTGTCTACAAGTTTTCTCCATTACCCGCAATTGTGTCTGCATGCGTATTGCTAGAAGCAGCACCAGTTCCTGCTTCGAATTGAATATAACCCGTTTGCAGTCTTTGGCTCATCCCAATAGCATGAAGAGCAGGATGTACACTTCGAATTTGCCTCTACGGTATATAGGAACACTGTAGTCATCTTCGATTATCCAGACTGTCATATTGGCCCCAGACAGCTCATTCGGCATGAACGAAAGTGATTTTTGATTGTTGAGGTTATTCCCACATCTCGCAACTGGTCCATCTCAACACTGTTAGGAAAATACGTGATGCGATCGATCAAGTGACGAATTCCATTGCTTCTTATTTCCATCGATGCTAGATGGTACCTATATTCTTTCGTCAAAGCCACCCTAATTCGCAGGAAAGACTGGCAAGGAAGAGAGCAGATATCTTGGTGTTGGACTGCAATCCGAACTTCTGATGGTAGTGTGTATGGTCTGATCAGGAAAGGCTGGTATGCATGAAGTTCTACTTTCGTTGTGCTGTCTTCAAAAACGATCAGCTCTTCGATGTTTAGATAATCATACATGGCGATTGAATTTGAAGCCGAGACTTAAGAGGAAAATCTGGCTAGCATGTGTTAACTCCTTGGAGACCTGCGACGTATTAATTGCAGGTATTGCATGGCACTTTGTTTTATTTCTTCTGGTCACCATCAATCTTATTCCCATCTTCTGAAATGCAGGCGTAGGGTGTTTTCGTCTTTACGAAAGTTCATCAACTCTCTGTGCTGATCGACGACTGTCATGATCACCTCATGTGCTCTCTTTGCAACGACAATAATGTAAATGAAAGTTTGCAATTCTACGACCAGTTTCAAACCTGGAGAGACCATATGCGAAAATTCGTGCATCGTATCCCTCGGCCTGCCATTGAGATATGTGCTGTTCGCTAAATTTCAGTTTATTCGTATCATGTTGACTGGCAAATTTTTACAGGCTGCGACGACTCATGTGTTTCTCCAGCTTCGTAGGTGTGTGACTCGAACCCCAGCATCTGTCCGATAGTGTCTGGTTTCACAAAGTCGATATCTTCTCTGCATCTGATGACACTCTTCAGAGTATTAGAATTTCCACATAGTTCAAATTCTGTGTAGGGGGACACTGAATCTTCAAAGTTCCTTGCAGTGTCGTCTATTTCATAAGAGCCTACGGGCAATGTTACTTTTTGGGAGACATTACCACTTAAATGTGTTACATCTTACAATCGACCAGGCCTTTGCACCATACCCCCTCCAGGTCAGGTGGCAGCTCGGAGCTACACCCCGCCAAGGTAAGTGTTATCGACATGACTGATGGTTTCCCTTTGATGTTAAGCCATTTTATACAATTACTTGTACGAACTAACCAGGAAAACGAAGACACAAATGTCCACAGTTACACATGTTAGGCATCTGCTCCATCTCGTAGTTGTAAGTCACCCTCGTTTTTTCAGGTAATGTCGCAGTTCGGGTGAAGGATGCAAATTCCCAAAACTACCAAAATAGTCTTCATGTTTTCCACAATTTACTATTAGTTACCCAGTGCGCACCGGGCCCAGCTGCCGCGTCCAGATTAATTATGGCACATTCGTATTTCTTGGGTTTCTGTGGCAATTTGTCTCTCATAAACACTTCTCTAAACTGAAGTATTTTCACTTTGTGTGCATTCAGTTCCAAATCAATTTTAGTGAGCGGTCGTTATGGTAGATATTTTATTATTGCATCGCTTTTGCACACTTACAACTCCTACTGGGTAAGGTATGGCCTTAGGTAGAGGCCTTTGCCATTACCCATGGCGACCGCTTCCATATTTGCATTGTGTCTTTGGGCCTGGGATAATTGATTCCGTTCATTCGATGCTGTGCTGACAGCTCGAACGGTACCACTCGTGGTTCCGATTACGCTCATGAGAGCCCCAAGTGTTGTCAAAAAAATGAAAAAAAATCCACTGGTATATATTTTCTGGGTCTTGCATGATTTTATTCTCTTAGTCACAGATTTTTGTTCAATGTGTGCCTTCCTCTTGCTATCTGTACCTGTTACCAATTTAACATGTGCCTTTCTCTTGCTATTATCACCCATTCCCATCTTCACCATATGTCGGCAATTTGCCTTTGAACACTTGTCATGTGCTCGTCCATGGCCATCATATTTCGGTAGATCTTGGTCTTCACACGTTCCATCTTCGCCCCGAGCTCGGACAGATACTTGTGATATTCAGAACCACAGAACTGAAGGAGGCAGACTACATAGAATGCTATAATCTCCGAATTGCGCAGTATGTTGACCCAACAAAACATATTCTGAAGACGTGAAAAATGACTTACTACTTCGAACCATGCACGTTGACGTGAAAAGAAGGGATCCTCGCAAGCCTAAAGCCAAGGTTGAAGACCTGGTGCGCATCTCCAAACAGAAAGGCATCTTCGAAAAAGGATTTACAGTGAATTGGACCCCCGAACTCTTTCGTGTGCGACATATACTCAACTATGCTCCAAGGATCTTCTTTCTCGAGTATCTGAATAACGATCCCATCCATGGTGCTTTCTACACAAAGGATATCCTGACTACAAATTTTCCTAATGTGTATTTATTAGGTCGAGAAAGTGCTGAAAAGACGTAATGGACAATCGTATGTCAATTGGTGGGGTTTTCCAGCCCGCTACAATTCCTGGGTCGATGATGCTGACATCGGGCGATGAACAACGAAGATTGCAATTAATGTACCCTTGTAAATGTGTTAACTCAATTACTTTACTAAATAAATTTTGTGTGTAAAAAATAGGTTGTGTTTCATTTATTTAAAAGCGACTGCTTTATATAAAAAAATATTTTTAAGAAAAATAATTACATTTAAAAATAAATCAAATAAAATTAAATATCATAATTTAAATGACTTCGTCACCATTCGATATAGGCCGATATCATTCTTGCCGATAGTAAATTATCTCTGGTGGTTGAAACATGAGTCACCAGTGCGCTCTAGTTGTGGGCTATAATATAGAAAATGGACAGTAGATATGGTATGGCGTGGAAGGGGTCGAGCGAAAATAAGTAACTGACCGACATCATCACATATACATTATAAACATTAACAAATATGACTGACACCTGGTGGCTAAATAAACAGCTTGCCTGGTGGTAAAATCGAGAAAATAGTGCCACCTAGGAATTGAAAATGAAATCAAATGACAAACGAAAATAAACGAAGATGCCTGCATAAGATGGAAAGGGTATGAGTATTGGGGGCGAGGCCTGCCGACTAATTAACCAATGAGAAACATTGGTGGGGGTGGAGGCCTGCTAACTAAACAGCCAATAGCAATTGGCGAGAGTCAATCGTCTGCTGGACATGGTGGTGGGGAAACCTCAATAAGTGTAAGTTTTTTAAAATAATTTTTTAAACAATTATTTTTCAAATGCATTTTAAATAATAATTTATAAATAATTTTTAATAAATTTTTTAAAATTTTTTTGGATTTTTTTTTAGTATTTAGAATTGTTTTGGGTTCAAGGTCATTCAAAGTCATGTGTACAGGGTCAAGGTCAAAGGTAAAAATACGATCCCACCTAAATACTTCCAAAGGATAGGTTTTGTAAATAAGGGGATCGTTTTTTAATATGAGAGGAGTAGTACTTTTGAGGAATAAATGGGACATTTTAATGAAAAAGAGACATTTTGAGGGAAGAAGGACAATTNAGGTCAAAGGTAAAAATACGATCCCACCTAAATAATTCCAAAGGATAGGTTTTGTAAATAAGGGGATCGTTTTTTAATATGAGAGGAATAGTACTTTTGAGGAATAAATGGGACATTTTAATGAAAAAGAGACATTTCGAGGGAAGAAGGACAATGTTAAGCGAAAAATTGTCAATTTTAAGAGAAAGGGGAAATTTTGAGAGAAAATGGCCCCCGGGCGACCGGAATGACAGAGCATGAACGGCGCCTTGCACCTGTGCCCAATGCCCTTGCCCCAGACTCATCTAAGTTATTCTACTTGCGTGTAATTCCGTGTTCCCACAGTATTACAAATTTATGCAAACATACCAAATCATAAGGAATCAGTGGCGTGTGGCGAAGTGTTGCAAGGGAGGCTGGTGCTTTCTCAGTGCTGTACACACTTGGCGCATGCAGCAGCAACCAGTAACCAGAGTGGAGCCGGGAGAAAATGAATGTACTGCGGCCACTCACTAGAGAGCGGCGATGCACCCATTACACACGTGCTGTGACGTCAATTGCACTACTGCGTTTAAGTGGCCGATGTGTAAACTAGCAAACGATTAGGCATAGCAAAGAGAGCTAAACACAGTTTAACTTGCAACAGTTTACCACACGCCGCTGTAAGCGATAATGGCCTATTTCTCAGGAGTTGTGAGAAACTAGACCATAAACAAACAAAAAAATTTAGTGACAATACTAATGACAGTTTTGTTTTCATTTATTTCAGACAACCCCTAATGAAACTTCGCTTGGCGAGGTAGATGAGACAATCCCCGGCAGAGGCCACTACTGCATCAAGTTCGTCAATCCTTGCACCTCCACGACCACAAAAACGGCGTTCGGTTGAACCGATTGCCAAGCAGAACGAACTACAAAAGGTCTGGGCATATTTGGGGCCAAGGAAAAGGGACCTCTAGACAACATACCTAGAAATTTACAAGTCTTGTGGTGAGATACTAAATGCATTGGACCGTCAACAGAGAACGTAAGCGGAGAAAGCTATCACTGATGTGCTGCTTGAGTGCAGCCGAGGTACTTTGCATATATATTCTGATG
The DNA here is from genome assembly GCA_002778355.1 of Clitarchus hookeri. Classification (NCBI taxonomy): domain Eukaryota; kingdom Metazoa; phylum Arthropoda; class Insecta; order Phasmatodea; family Phasmatidae; genus Clitarchus; species Clitarchus hookeri. The sequence continues at coordinate 17,278 of NQII01008070.1, read as the reverse complement.
AAATCAACATATTCTAGGTTCTGAACAGCCGCATTGCCATCCTCTTTCCCCAACACAAGCTCACCAAGCCCGTCTTTCTCATCTGCGGTGGGTACCACGCCTCTTGATAAGCATGCTCATGCGGTGAAGTCGTTGTTTACGAAGTTCAGAAGCTAGTTTGCGTACATTGTGCTGATATTATTTTCGTAATGCCTATGTTCCTGCTGTCTATATTATTAAATACGTCTAACTAAAAATCACCGAGAAACTCCGAGAGGTGATTCCTGCCGAAAACATAAGACGAAAATGTATGTATCATTTCTCCCATAACTGGTTATATTAGAGGAGCTATGCGCCTCCAAAATTTGAATTTTTGAAGTGATTTTCATTACAAATATCATGAATTACTTGCTATTAACCAACAAATCGATGACTAGTGATTTGTAGAACGGAGTTCTTACACCTGTGAGAATGTAGTGGGTAATATCATCCCTTTCATCAGAAAAATTGGGGTTCTGATTCGTAACAAAACACAGGGTGGCAACCCCTATTTCCCTGATAAAGGGGGATAATATTACCAAACACTTTTTCACAAGAGTAAGATCTCCATTCTGCAAAACTCTATTCACCGATTTGTTGCTTCTTCGCAAGTAGTTACTGATATTTGTATCGAAAATTATTTTAAAAAATTAATTTTTTGGGGGCGCTTAGCTCCCCTAAAATAACTTTAGAAGAAAATGTTACATACATTTTCGTCTTATATTTTCGTCAATATTCGCCTCCCGAGGTTTGTTGGTGATTTTTTGAAACACGTTGTATTTCCACATGTGTTTAATAAACTAATAGCGTCTTATGGTGTTTTATTTGTATATTAATTCACACATACCTACATTGGCGAGAACTAACACTGAAAGGACGCGACACGTTTGGACATACGCCCCAATCAGTTAAGGGTTGTAATATCACTGATACAAGACAACGAAACCTACGTAAACATACATTAATGTGTTCTTGCAGAACGTAAGCAAGCACTTGATATGTTGCCAACAACAGTATCACTTATTGCAGAAGGTGACGTGATGGATATAAATGTTAAATCTTCAAAGTGTCTTCCGGTAGTTAGGTACCTCAACGTTACTTCTAATCGTTCATGAATCGATAAACTCTTCCTCAAATTGGTGTCCTTACTTATCAAATATAGCTCGACCATACACAACAACTTATCAAACGTCCTTTTACTCGTACGGAAGTAGTTCTTGTAATCCTGTACTTTCAATGCGCTTATTTCTTCTAACAGACAACATGGTAATAATTTTCACGTTTTTGTAGTCAATCCTTTATCCAGCATCGACGTTTAACATTACATTTTGTGCCTAAAGCAATATATGTTTTTTATAGGAGGATCCATAACGAAACGTAGGCAAATCAACACACACTCTGCATACTATCCCCTTCTTCGTGAGTCAAGCTCTACTGAAGCATATGGTGACATTTCTAATGAACGTGTAAGATCGACGTGGTACTGATGGCGTACTGACGTACGGCTTTACATAGTAATGCCAATAAAGACACTGTCATTATTACTTGTCACGTAAGGGGTCTCATTTTATTGCCAACCTGAGTAGAGTGGTAAGAGAAAATGAGGTAGAGTGCTTAATCGTGCAGCGGAGTTGACACTCTCCATGTCACAACATTGAACTGCTTTTCTGCTAGTGGCCTTCAGAAATAACGTGGATAGGATTTCAGACTAGAACACTGTTTATGTAAGTGAGTGCTTTAATATGGTTCCGTTCTTTTTCTAACTTAGTTTCAAAGCAACTCGAACACATTAAAGTCAGTCAAAGTATTTCATTCATGTAAAACGGCAGATCTGTTGAAAATTCAAATGTAAACGAACACGTTCATCACCTACAATTGAGCCAAATCAGTGAAAACCAGTGAAAATTGAGCGACTGATGATTAGTGCCTGATAACTAATTAATATTACGGCTGAATTTCACTGATTTCTTTGTGATTCCCACTGACTGTCAATAATTCCACAACCATAAGTCACTTGTTCCCAGTTCATGTGCTTGCTTTGCCTGTCGGCAGTAGCTTTATCGACTGACTTTCAAAGAATGTTATTTCACAGACTGAGATCACTGATTCGGGCTTAAAGTGCAGTGCTGACCACGTGACTTGGACAGCTGTACTGGCGTTCTGCGAGAGTCGATAAGACGAGAATAGGTCTACGTTATCTTTAGTCTACGAGCTAAGGAAACCTTAGTGTTTCCCGGAGAGACGGGAGCAGGCAGCGCGCTTCGGTGACGTGTGTTGTAAGCAGCGCCAACAGTGAGGCAGGTAGGCGAGGCGACGACAGCGCAGACAAGCGGCGACACGAGCTATCAGCAAGCAATCCTTCAGACCGCGCTCAAACTACCAGCCAACCACACACCGTTCCTGCGGTCGCTGCGTTCACAACTCAACAATCACACGTACAGCCACATGTTTTTCGAGAAAAGATTTATACTCAAGCTAGACTTCAACTTGTTACGTACAAGCGTGCAAATTTCCAATTGCTATTGGCTGTGTGAGAAAACACATTTAATCGACTGGGCCAATCAGAATGAATGTAACCCTGACTCTGAACGTCCGTGATTGGCTGGCAGACACGTGATACGTGTGTGGGTTAAAGCCATCCAACATCCTAATTAAAAGTTAAGTGAGTGCGGGACCTTAATTAACTCCCAGCACGTAGTTTGAAGTCCACGATATTCCGGAAACTAGGAGTGAAGTGAAGTGATGAGAAGAGATTTGGGCGGCTCTTAACAGTGAGGTGAGTATGGAATGCAAGTGCGGGGGGAACGGGAGATCCCCGAGAAGACCCGCCGACAAGCGGCGTCGTCCGGCATGATCCCCACATGCGAAAATCCGGGAGCGACTCCGCCGGAAATAGAACCCGGTTCGCCTAGGCGGGAGGGCGAGCAGTCTAACCACTACACCACCGCTGCCCCAGAGAAACTAGGAAATGGTAATTTGTGAGCAAATATTTTTTTAATTGATCCACTTAATGTGCATGTCTTGCAGCGCAATGAAATGTAAACATTTCCGACGAAGAAATAGCGCGGCGAAAATTCACCATTCTAGTTAAACATTTGCTCACAAAGTTAGTATAAATAAATTATGGAGCATTGTCCTTTCTCAGCTTCTTTATGTTGGCTAAAGGGTAATCTACAACAAAACATGGCATACAATAAGGTAGTATAACTGGCATAAAACACAGCGTAAGACAATCTGCTGTCTACAATCGGCATAACGAAAAATGATGAAGCTTAAGCTGTGCAATCAGAGTAAAGTGCCTCAATATGAAAAAGCTTTTGGACGCGAGGGAGTTTTGAGGTTCGTGTGTTAGTTACTCACGGACATTTGTTAATCAAAACATTAAGTTCTGCTTAACGAATTTTGATCAATGCAATGGATGGACGTATAACATTTACATTTGTTTTCAGAGTAGCTTCGTGAAAATTACGTGGAATTGGCCGATTTTTTCACGTATTTCCACACGCTGAACGTGTTGCTTTTATATACGTTGCTGATATTATAGAGTTATCTACTTCACCGCTGTTTGAAAAATTCGATCTTATAAACACGAAAGGCGATGCCAGAAGCAGAAAAATAAAATACTTTACAGGCGGCGACACAACTGTTTATAACTATGGCGGAACAATATTTTCCCTATCTTTTTTTTTTTTAATTGTTTGTTCACACTCCGATGTATACCTCTGACGTCTTACATTCTGATTGACTGGCGTAAAAAAACGTAACATAAGAAAGAGAATGATAACTATCTGTAACGCCACGCCACATTACTCGTACAGACGCGGGGTTTGTTTGTTTTGTTTGCCACAATATTTCATGATAAGATGCTTATAATTCTCCTAGAAAAATATGAGAAAGTTATTTTCAAAGGGATTTGGCATTTTTATCAAATTTTTATTGATACTGCATCACAAAATCATAAAACATCTTAAAAACAAAACAAAAAAATTGCCACTTGAACAGCCTCCTGTTAATCTTCCGGTCAACAGTTAGCTGCCGGCTAGTACTGAATTTCGTTTTACCACTTCAAGTCAACATCTATGAGCGACTTGAGCTACCAGTAGCTGGTTACCGAGGATGAACCAGAGGATGAAGGTTCCAAATGGAGGTTGGGGAGAACGAAAGTTGCTTCATGTTTGTAATGCACGGCAGAAATACGACTTTAACGAGCATTTATGTAACAATAAATACAATTGGGTGATTTGGAATACTCCCCAGAGATGCGATTATTTTGTTGTGTGTGTTCATATTTTAAAAAACTTCCATTGAGTAACAATTAGAATTAACTTTTGATAATGGCATTTTCGTTTCGATAGTTAATAATCGTTTTGTACGTTTCTGTGCTTCTATCTTGCAGGCATAGACAGATATTGTCTATTCGCGGTTACTTCACACCTTTTTGAATCAAACCTTTGAAAAATCACACCATGCATGACGTGCTTTGTTTTTTTCCTGAATATGACATGTATCACAAGCGTTTCATAGTTTTGTTACCATAAAAGTTACGTATTGTTGGACAAATTAAACTTTTACTAATACCTCTTCATTAAAAATTTTAATTTATAATACAGAAGAAAAAAAACTGTGTTGGTAACACCTAAGAAGAAATAGTTTTTTATGAAAAATATTATTACATTGAGTGCGCACGAATATGGTTGGTAGTCCCGTTGGTGTAATTATCTCAGCTTTGTTTGCATGGGCGGAGGAATATCGTGGAAGTGGAACTTTAGCTGGGCTGCAGAAAAGTTGGAAGTAACCGTCAATGGTCTATATCAACAGTGTGAAGTGCGACCAGGTGGGAGGGAGGTGGGGTGTTTCCCCTCCTAAACTGGATGTAACTTATGATGTACCAATGGGAGGACGAGATCCGCCACAATGGCGTGCACACCTCCCCCGCGATGAAGGCGGGGAGGTGATGATGATGAACGGCGGCGAAACTTCAAAATGAGGAGAGAGTGAGCTTCATTACGACCGTGCCTCTGCGGGAATACGTATCGCACTCGTAGCAGTACGCCCTGCTATAGGCTGTCCACGGTAAACTCAGCACTTTTGACGACCTACTTACTTTATTCCTATTTACCTTTTTTTTTTATCCTTCCGCCACTTTTTTAGATAAATATTACAATGTAATTAAGAAGCACTATGCATATATTTCACCGTACTCGAAAGTTAACGTCTAAGGTTATAATTAAAATATATTTATTGGCTATCATTCCAAACGAAAGGATTTCAAAACGAGCTAACTTTACTGTGAATGGACTATAAAGGGTGATAACGGTGAACCGAGCACTTTTGAAAGTCCTGCTTAACATCTACTTGTGTGTTCATGGTGCATTATCCTGCCGTAAGAAAAATGTACATAGCAATGTGCCTTATCACTTAATTCACGCGCCGGCCAAGTGAACCTGTAAAGTTATTAGGAAGTAAATATTCTATCAATGTTCTCTTTGCACAAATATAGTCTCAGTACTCGCAAATGTTTACCAAACACTTCTAATACGACGTTAAGTAATGGAACTACTTTCCCGCCGTTGTTACCAACGTTACTCGGCGCAGGCAAATCAGTGTGGCAGTTATAACGTATGCAGGTAAAGGCAGTGGTGTTTTTCAAATGTTGATTTCAGAAGTGCTTAACCGTCAACCGCTTGTTACTGAGGTGACGCGACCATCTGCAGTGCTGAACGAAGTATTTCCTGAGAAAGTGCTGTTGCCCGAGACTTTAAGGCTCCCGCCTGCCTGGTGCTTGAACTGCGTTACAGAGTGTTTGAAATACATATTTGTCTACAAAATTATTAAGCATGCGTCTAATGTACTGATCTACGAAAAGAACACATACTTCAGACGAGGGCTGTTGAGTGCTTTCAAGACGTCAAGTCCATTGAAAACATAATTCCAGAGTACTCAAAATATACACGTCAGATACATCCAGAACTACTCAATGGTCCTGCATTGAACCTTTCTACAGTCTTCTCCTCAATAAAATAATGGGGTCACCTCTGAACGTCCCATAGGTATACTCAAGGCGACGAGAACACTGCGCGCCAGTTCAGAGCCTTGCTCTTAGCGGCGATGCCCCCCCCCTCCCCCCGGTCTATATAGATCAAAAATATCTACAAACTGCTAGTCTTGACGGCTGCAGGTTTGGAGGTTATGTATATGCATATTGTGCTAACGATATGCTACACATAGGCACAATCTCTGGTTAACCCTATATGCGTGGGCATTAGCTCCTGGAATCACAGCAGGCATGGTTCTGCCTTTGTATTCAGTGTACTCTTCTCCTTTCAGTCTTGCCATTTTTACGATATTCCGTTTCCAGTTATGTGTATTTGCTTTTCGTTTATTCCCACTTGCATCTTCGTCCATTGTATACATCATAAAATACAACTGTGTAACAAATAACTAAATCGGAAAAGTATTAACACATTGCATTGTAAAACAAACAAGTCAGACACAACATGGATACCAATTGGCATAACGTAAAGTGTCAACATTTAGAAACAGTAATGCTAACATACAACCCCCACACATATAAGGTTTCAATCACTCGTTGTTAATTCCATGGCAGCATTTTCACAATTAGGGCTTTGGTCAATGACTGAGGTCCTTTCTGCAGGGAAGACTATAGCACATATACCAGTAATGTGCTTCATATACCTCTGAAAGGGTACCGTTTGTTGTAGAACGATTAATTCACCCATAATGAACATTTCCCTGGCCCTAACCCATATTCTCCAAATTAGTGACTTAAACCCTTTTTGATGGGGCCGATTCACTTAATTTTTACTGTGTGGTATCTGGTAGTTGTAAAAGGACAAGAACTTATATATAAGGTATATATAATTTAATTGTGACTAAATCTTACATTGATAGTTCTGATTTCATGCCTGTAGCTCAGAGTAAGGCAAATAGCTAAACTTGTATAGTAGGATATTTTTGTTTTACATTTTACTTCACAAAAAACTAAATCAGCCAGAAATGAAATAATCCGACATAGTGAGTGACGCCGAAACTTAAGTATAAGAGTGGGACTTTAAATTTCAAAGAAGACAACTAGCACATAGTCGTGGGAAGTTGATAGTGTCTTTCAGAAAAGAAAAGACTATATAAGTGACAGTATTTTGGAGACTTATATGGGTTTAGGAAGGAAGGAAGGAACTTACTCTACTTCAGGGCGCAATTGAGAAATGATATTTCTCGGAGCAGATACTGTCTTATAGTAGAGACTTTAACACACTTCTGGGATACATATGTATTCCTCGTTCGTGATAGGCTGTCTAGAAGATGGTAATCAGAGAATCTGCTTTTGAAAGAGTAATGAAATGGGTGAGAGCGAGGAGCAGTACACACTACCTGCATTCTTTGGAAGGGGCCGTGGTAGTGTAGCGGCTGGACTACTCGCCTTCCACCTAGGCGAACCGGGTTCGATTCCTGGTGGGGTCGCTGCCGGATTTTCGCAAATGGGAATCGTGCCGGACGATGCTGTTGGCCGGCGGTTTTTCTCTGTGATATTCCGTTTCCCCCGCCCTTGCATTCCGGTGCTGCTCCATACTCACCCCGCTAATGCCCTCATCGGGTCTCAAGACCTCTATGTTAAGAGCCGCCCAAATCTCTTCGCTCTCTCGCCATGCATCCTTACAAGTATCGCGAGAGGAGTACCCTCGGTTCTGTACTGGAAGAAATACTTAGTTTTACGTATTGTGTACGCTTGTGGAAATATAATGTCCAAGTGCTTTATTCATCTTTGCTATAATGTATTCGGAGTTTCTTAACTTTTTGAAACAAACCTTGAAAAATCACCCCATGTAAGACGTGCTTGGTTATTTCCTAAATATCTCATTTTTCACAAGCTTTTTGTACTTATGTTAAAATATAAGTGTCTTATTTTTGGTTGAATTTAACATTTGCTTATATTTTATTGATAAATAATATGTTTTTATTAATAATCAATATGTATAAATCCAGAGAGAAAATAGGTGTGTTGGTATTAGCTAGTAAGAAATAGTTCTTATGCAAAATATTATTAAAGTGAATGCACACGATGCGGTGCGTGATCCCTATGGTGTAATTACATAAGACTTAGTTAAGTTTTCTTTGCACAAGGCGGAGGAATAGCCTCAAAGAAGAACTCAAGNGTGTAATTATCTAAGACTTAGTTAAGTTTTCTTTGCACAAGGCGGAGGAATAGCCTCAAAGAAGAACTCAAGCTCGGTTTCTGACTCCACGTTGGGAGGGGTAAATGCTGTTGAGGAGCCTCTCATATGAGAATCAATTATTTTATCTTCATGAATGTTCAGATGTTGTCTGAATTTGGTTTTTTTAGTGTGTTTTTGTTTGTAAGCAAAAAAAATATTTATGGAAAGAAATTTTTATAGTGAATTATGCTATGATATGTTGTTAGTATTTTCTTATTTTAAATTCTAAGTGTTGCATATTGAGAAAAAATGAGCAATAAGATCCACAAATTATAAGTTGAAACTTCACGCGTGTTTTTGGTTATTTAAATATGTTCTTGCTTTTCATCCTTTCCTGTGAAGAGAGAACAGCTGTTCGTTCCACACATAAGGTATTTTGCATATTTTTGCCTTTTTTTTTAAATGTATGAACACTTATTTGTGATTATGTCAAACAGTAGCCCACGGCATTACTTTATACTGTACTTTTTTTTCAAATGTACAGCTTAGTTAGTATTTGTTATTACGGCTGCAACAAAACAGAAACATTTTGAATTAAACATCAAATTATTTAAAAAATATAAAGTTTACATTTTTTTTTGTTCGAGGAAAATGTCATCACTTAAAAAGCGACGAGTTAAACAATGTTTGGTATAACAATAAAATAATTAACATTTTGGGGTCCAACATCCTTATCATCGAGGTCTTGAGAGCCGATGAGGGTGAAGCGTGGTGAGTATGGAACAGCGCCGGAATGCAAGGGTGGGGTAAACTGGAGATCCCCGAGAAAACCCGCTGACCAGCGGCATCGTCCGCCACGATTCCCACATGCGAGAATCCAGGGGCGGCCCNTTAACTTTTTGAAACAAACCTTGAAAAATCACCCCATGTAAGACGTGCTTGGTTATTTCCTAAATATCTCATTTTTCACAAGCTTTTTGTACTTATGTTAAAATATAAGTGTCTTATTTTTGGTTGAATTTAACATTTGCTTATATTTTATTGATAAATAATATGTTTTTATTAATAATCAATATGTATAAATCCAGAGAGAAAATAGGTGTGTTGGTATTAGCTAGTAAGAAATAGTTCTTATGCAAAATATTATTAAAGTGAATGCACACGATGCGGTGCGTGATCCCTATGGTGTAATTACATAAGACTTAGTTAAGTTTTCTTTGCACAAGGCGGAGGAATAGCCTCAAAGAAGAACTCAAGCTCGGTTTCTGACTCCACGTTGGGAGGGGTAAATGCTGTTGAGGAGCCTCTCATATGAGAATCAATTATTTTATCTTTATGAATGTTCAGATGTTGTCTGAATTTGGTTTTTTTAGTGTGTTTTTGTTTGTAAGCAAAAAAAATATTTATGGAAAGAAATTTTTATAGTGAATTATGCTATGATATGTTGTTAGTATTTTCTAATTTTAAATTCTAAGTGTTGCATATTGAGAAAAAATGAGCAATAAGATCCACAAATTATAAGTTGAAACTTCACGCGTGTTTTTGGTTATTTAAATATGTTCTTGCTTTTCATCCTTTCCTGTGAAGAGAGAACAGCTGTTCGTTCCACACATAAGGTATTTTGCATATTTTTGCCTTTTTTTTTAAATGTATGAACACTTATTTGTGATTATGTCAAACAGTAGCCCACGGCATTACTTTATACTGTACTTTTTTTTCAAATGTACAGCTTAGTTAGTATTTGTTATTACGGCTGCAACAAAACAGAAACATTTTGTATTAAACATCAAATTATTTAAAAAATATAAAGTTCACATTTTTTTTTGTTCGAGGAAAATGTCATCACTTACAAAGCGACGAGTTAAACAATGTTTGGTATAACAATAAAATAATTAACATTTTGGGGTCCAACATCCTTATCATTGAGGTCTTGAGAGCCGATGAGGGTGAAGCGTGGTGAGTATGGGACAGCGCCGGAATGCAAGGGTGGGGTAAACTGAAGATCCCCGAGAAAACCCGCTGACCAGCGGCATCGTCCGCCACGATTCCCACATGCGAGAATCCAGGGGCGGCCCCGTCGAGAATCGAACCCTGTTCGCCTAGGTAGGAGGCGAGTAGTCTAACCACTACACCACCGCGGCCCCAATTTTAGATAAGAGAAAGTTCGCGAAGATCTCAAAGCACGTATGCACACAAATGGTATTCTAACCTCAAGTGTTTTCCATGTTTGTATTAATAGTGCTAATTGTAGAAAATACTACTCTGCGAACCACCCTACGACTCATGTTGCTGAACTCACAACCATCCGTCGCACCCATCAGACGCCCGTCCGTCCGGCGGTCACGTGATCTTCGACCAATCGCAGGGCACCTTTTTTCCATCTGTCCATCCGTCAAATATTTCTCAAACTGTAACTTTCGACGGACCGACGGATGGGCCACCGCCTTCTGACGACATTCCGCAGATGCGAATACGCACTTTGAAATCAAATGCAAGCTGGTGGATCTGTGTGTATTTATGTTTGGTGGTAAATTCAGGAATTTAAAATGTAAACCATAATTCAGTTTAAATTCTTATCACGTACAAAAAATTATCTCCCCAAAATGTTTCTATCTTTAAAATGTATTTCCAACCAAGATATACCTCCAACGAAGGAAATATGACGATGTTAATTTGTCACACTGAAATGTTGCAGTACAGAAGGAATGTCGGACGACAGATTGTCATGAATCGCTTTCAACTGACAGACGGATGACAGACTGACGGATGGTTGTGAGCCCAGCGTTACGGACTAGGACTTCCTGTGCGCCTGTCGTTATGGACCAGGATCTAGGAATGCCGTGCAGGGGCAGTGTAGCAACGCCTGCGAACAGGACGTAATTACTGCGGTGCATGTAGCGACTGGTTGGTGTAGAGAGGGGTGGGGGTAGAGCGGTCAGCGCATGTTCTCCTCGCCGGACAGCTGCTATCGCGATGCCCAGGCCACGTCGCTGGTAATTGGCTGCGCGCGTTAGTAACAGACCAGTGCTGCCAACAGGTATATCTGTTCGCGGTCGCCGTGCGTTGTATGCTCTCAGATGTATATGAAGTCGCTTAGCATCACCATGATATCGGCAGTATTAGATTTCAATACATCTTCATGTCACATTTCGATGGTAATGTTGTCGAAGAAGACAAGGTAATGTGCGCTCTCTCTAACTCACGTTCCCTCTCGCCCCTGCGTCATTTAAGCATCATTGTGGTGCCAGCGTCACATAACAAGTAAGTACACTGAAGTTGATTGGCGCAGCGGTCACTTTGATGTCGCTGTATCCATTCGCTGATTGGCTGCGGCGTCTTCCTCCTTGCCTTCCATTCTCCTCCCCTGTTTGAATTTGACCACTGCCCCACCCTTATCTGTCGACCCGTCTGCAGGCTGGTCGGGTAGACCAGCCACACTGAAAAAAACTCTTTTATGGTTACCAAAAAAATTTTGTTGGCCACCACAGCATTATTTTATCAATATAGACATGACAAAAAAATTGTATGGAGCCAAAAAATTTTTTTGTCATCCCAGTCTTTTGTGGAAACTACAAAATTACGTTTCTGTTCACCAATAAATTCAGTGTGTTCGTAGGCAATAATGTGTTTGTTAGTCCCAGCGAAAATATTACGATGATTGCAGTATTGCACTGGTTAGCGACGTTCACAAATGTGGTATGCGGCTTGTAGGCTTTTGTAAGGCAACAATGGTTTAACAACAATTATACACTGTATTAAAATCTTCATGAGTGGGATTCGAACCTTGGACCTCTCAGGCGCGTGTATAGCAGACACCTAATAAGTGACACACACGACAAGGCTTGCACGCTTCACCTCATGTAAAGTTAATATCTGCAATAATTTGCGTGTACCATTTACCTACTGCTAATAAAGGAATTATATAATTGGTTCGTAAGTACTTAAGAATATCCCTNAGGAATTATATAATTGGTTCGTAAGTACTTAAGAATATCCCTCATGAAATAAATCGTAACCTGATCAAATAACCGAACACAGGCAATATGACGTCGTGGCCAGATGTGGCCACTTCGGATATGCCAGAGCGCATGCGCAGAATATAACGGATGCAGTTTTCCAGTCCCAGCAAAATGTTTTACTGTGGTTAACATGAATGCTGTTGCTGCCAACTAAATGTTATGTGACAGCCAATAAACGTTTTTTCAATAAATAAAATATGCTAGTGAGCACTAAACATATTTCATGCTAGTCAATCTACGTGTTATCGGACACAACAATCTGTTTTTCACCAACAGCAAAATTTCGCCTTGGAAAGCATCAACCAAACAGTTTTTGTAGCCACCAACAAATATTTTTTTTACAGTGCGGCCTCACATCCACGGCCTCTATTCCGTTACCTTACAGCTTGTCTGCGAGCATCTTTATAAGGACAACTGGAACAACGGTTGTGGCGCTCGGTAACGCATCTGTTTATGGCTGTCTTTGCGATTTTGCATAGGTTTGGCGACGCTGCGGGCTGTGTTCTAAAATCAACTATTTCCTTGCTGAACGTGTTTTATCTTTACAGAGCATCTTGTGCCACGTATTTGGTTTATATACTGCATTTTCTATTTAAATACCGTTCTTTTTTATTTATTCGGAATAACTCTTTTAACATGCATTTCCTTCTTTTTATGATTCAAGCTTTCGGTTGTTTTCAGGTTGTGACTTTTAGGCATTCATTCTCGAAAAGCAAATGGAACAGACGCTTAGTGTTCAGTGACGAGGCCACGTTTCATGTCAGTAGTTCAGTGAACTTCTACAACGTGTGGATATGGGAATCACAACAGCCACATGCTGTAGTCGAGCGTGAGAGAGACTCTTTTAAATTGTTACCGCTACCCAATAAAAAGGTTTGCGGTACGTAGTAGAATTGAATAGGGATAACTGGTGCACTAGCGTATTGGTCGGATTCCGGGTGACACCACTGCTATCTTGGAATTTCCCTTTTTCTCTTTTTTCTCTAAAAGTTTCTCTTTTTCTCTCAAAAAGCATCAAAATCAGCAGAATTTCTCTCAAAATGTCCCGAATTTCCCTCAAAACCAGCAAAATTTCTTGTAAAAAAATGTGCTTTGCACAATGCTGCTGGATGAGGCCGAAATTGTGAAAGAGCCAGCCACATTGCGCAACCAGTTACAACCACCTCACGCTCTGTCATTCCATGTCAAAACCAACCATCTTCCTTTAAGAATGTTCCAGTACATTGCCATGTCATGCTACTTCATGCTCTGTCACTCTGCCTTTTTACAAGCAAATATTCTACGACCTATGCCAAGTATGCACATGCTAATCTCATCTATGCTAATCGAGCCTATGCTATTTGCACATATGCTAATGCACGCACACGTCAATCACCAACCACCTTGCCTTCATCGTCACCATTGCCTGCCCATCCGCCATCTTGGATTCCCCACCAGTATTCTACCCTTCGAGCCCGCTTGAGTGAGGCATACGTGCGGTTCCCCATTCACCTGCCAGGGCACCACTATCGTCTGCTAGGGACGCTGCGGTCGTCAGCCATCTTCGTTTCTCCCATAAGGAGCGCCGATGTCGTCTGCTAGAGAGCTCCACCATCGGCTTCGTCGTTTCTGAAGTTGGCCGCCAGTTTCTTATAAGCAAAGTTGGCCGCCAGTTTCTTATAAGCAAAGTTGGCCGCCATTTCCCATTTCTTGAATCTATAACCACCAAGTTCATATTACAGGTATCACCCATGAATACGATCAGAGCGTCTGGGTCAATTATGTCCCAAAACCATCTTATATGCTTAGTTGGCTTCCCATTTCCATGTGATGAAGCTTAGCCACCAAATATATATCATAGCCACTGCTCCCGACGACGAGCAGAGTGGTTGGGTCAATTACGATTATAAGCCCTATTAAAAGCATAGTTGGCCACCATTTTCCGTCTGCCGAAGCTATTGTCATGAAATACATCTCATAGGCATCACTCACAATGTCGAACTGGGTGGTGAGGTCAATTACGACGTAACCCCCCTTATAGCCATAGTTAGGTATAATTTCCGATTTGTTTGAGATATAGTCGCCAAAGTCATATCATGGGCACCGACCGCTCCCAACATCGAAAAGAACAGCAGGGTAAATTGCACCTTAGCCCCTCTTATAAGCAACGTTGACTGCCGGTTCCCATCCACTGAAGCTATAGCCACCAAATTCATATTATAAGCATCTCTCCCGACAACGAGTGGGGTGGTGAGGTCAATTATGCCTTAAGCCCTCTTATAAGCATAGTTTGGCCACCAATTTCCATCCCCTGAATATATAGCCATCAAATTCATATCATAGTCATCATTCTTAACACCGAACGAGGCAAAATGGACCATTATGCTGTAAGCCTTCTTATAAGCATATATATCTGTCATTTCCTAACTAAAAAAGTTTCGGCCATCAAATTTAGTATAAAGCCATACACTAAACTCCAACCACGGCAAAATGTCAAATTATTACAAAGCCCTCTTATAAGCATAGATGTCTGTCATGCCCTACCCACGAAAGCTATGGCTGTCAAATTGATATCACAAGCATCACTCCTGACTGCAATCAAGGAGATAAGGACAAGTAGGCCCTAAACCCTATTATAAGCACAGTAGGATGTACTTTATTACCCATTTAAGTTTAGGTAACATGTAACTGTCAGGAATACATGTAAAGAAAATAAAGTTAGATATAAATACAACTGCTTTCCAAGCATGGCATTGTAGTTAGTAGTTGCTGGTGCATGTAGGAGTGAAGGGTCTGAAATAGCCTGAATACATGCTGGTCCATGCACACACGACAATCGCCTACCGCCACTCTCGTCTGCTACCGCAGGTGTCCGCCATCTTGGATCCCCTCATCATCTGCTAGACACCCTTTGTCCACTGTCATCCCGAAATTATATAAAAGTTTTAATGGAAATCCAATGTATATATATATAAACATTCCTCGGGTATCACACAACAACCAACAATATATTTAAAAAAATTAAGGTGTATACAATTGCGCAGTGAACATGATGTACAGTACTTAGTAATATAAACAAACACCTTCACCCTATGCGAGGGCCGGCATCCTGCGACCTTGTTAGCATGGCTAACATGTAACAACCAGCCATGCATTAAAAAAATTGAGGCATGTACAACTGCTTCTGAGCATATCATAAGTAGCCTTCGTTTACATAAAAATAAATACAGCCATACATTGAAAAAAAATATATGTGTATATAATCGTACTGAGGGCAAGGCGTACGTAGTCACGGCTTACATTAAAACATAGATGCATTAATATAAATATGCACTGTCAGCCTAACATAAGGGCAGGAGGAACCACGTGTTACAAAATTTGACACCATCCTGTAAATTAAAAATCAGTCACGGAACAAATAACAAAGAACAAGTGCACCATGAGCACGATGACATATCGAGCCGCACCATAAAAATTACATGATGGTTCCACAGCTCATAATATTCATATTAGTGTTGCTATTCTGTCAAGAATGTTAGTTAAAAGGTAGAATGCTCTGCAACATGAAAAGAGCGAATGTCCGCAAGGATCAACCTCAAAAAAAGTATACAATACAATAAGTGCGGTATACATTACAGGACTTGTAAAGACTACGTTACTTTGTTTGCCACTAAACAGCATACATTAAAACCATTATTAGTGAAAGAGAGTCGACATTACAACGCGCTGATGCAAACAGATAAAAAAAAACTGTAAAGTAACATAGTTATGAGCACATATCAACCGACGCATATTGCGTGAACATAGAGCACTGTAGTCACGTTAGGCTAAAAAAAATACTGTCGTGGAGATGAGAAGCAGGGGAGCATTAAGGACGAAACTGCCACACACTGACGCAAACAGTTCAAAAATAAAATGTAAAGGGAAATAGCTGCACTTAAAACCAAAACAGATTGCACAAGCGTCGGGCACTGTATGTTGCATAAAACGATGCTAGACAAGAGCAGGTAGTCCTGGTTAGTACAGAAGAATAGTAAATTATTTGTTTATGAACCGATTGAAATGAAACCGTAGCACTGACAACCGTCAACACTAGCAGTGGAATGCGTCCGCCCTGTCCGACATTGTATGGTCAACAAGCATCTCTAGACGTTGTACGGTTGCCAGGTGGTTGGCCGACGGCGTAGGCACCGTGCATGTCTCGGCGAGTCCAAGAGGCGGCACATACACTCACCGAGAGCAGCGTCAAGCTCCAAGGTCGCGGGCCAGCAGAGTTACACATGCGCTATCCTTTACGAGAGCAATTCACTTTTTACAGTACAAGATAACAATTAAGTTAGTTTTAAATATTATATACATGTACATTTTGAGTACATACAGTTAATTCGCGGTTTCTTCACACTTTCTGAATCAAACCTTTGAAAAATAACCCCATCTGTCGAGTATTTAGTTATTTTCTAAATATGCTATGTATTACAAGCGTTTTATACCTGTGTTAACATGAAATATTTTATCTCTAGTTAAATTGAAGTTTATTGTATGTCTTATTTATAAATAATATTTCACTTATAATAAATATGAATAAAAACATTGAGAAAACATGTGTGTCGGTAGCGCCTAGTAAGAAATTATTTTCTTGCAAAATATAATTACGACTGAGCGCGCACGAATTCGGTGCATCGTCCTTTAGTGTTACTTTCTAGACTTAGTTAAGCTTAGTTTGTACGAGGCGGAGGAATATCCTGAAAGTAGAACTTTAGCAGGGCTTCAGAAAAGTGTGAAGAAACAGTGAATGTATTATACAATTTATAGAGCTAGACCTGTAAGCAAGATATGGAAAGGAATTACCCATGAATTCCTAGCCACACGATTTTACTTATATCGAAATAATATTAAATGTATGAACTTTGTAATGTCGAGTAAGCAAGCATCGCAAACACATACATTTCTACTGTGTATCTACTCCAATTTAAGTCGCCCCAAAACATGAAAACAAGAGGTTTACCTTAACTGAAAAAAAACTGGTGTAGCTGTTTCATACACGCACAGAAGACCTGGAGATGATGACAGCAGCTCGTAGTTATCGAT